>CABEEJ010001659.1:81147-91583 GCA_901482245.1 Timema douglasi
CCCCCCCCCCCCTTAGTGGTTCTCTACCTTCCTTCCACACAAACGTAACTTTATTACCTTTAAAATGCTTCCTTCCTCATCCATATTCCATTAGAGTAGCTACCATACATGCTTATAACCTGAACATGTTGTAGACGAAGTGATAGAATGAAAAAGTTGCAATGTTAGGTTATGTTACGTTCTTGGTTCTTAAAATCACATAAGATCTGCTTCTCTCTCTGGCACCCAGGAGAAAATTCGGCTTGAGAGGGAGTAAGTTGGTGGGGATAGAGGGGGTATATTGTACTCATACAATAGAGTAATCAGCCTGCCGTAGAGCAAAACGGCTGGTAGTGAATTGGGCACTTTTTATATGATAGATTGTTGGATCGGGTACCGTTGATTCAACTAGAAGAACTTGTAGACAAAAGGATAGGGCACTTTATAGTATACAGTGAAGGCCAACTAGCATCCATCGGCAATATAATTCTAAAGGACTTTTTTTAAAGGGATTGTGTAGTTACCTTTTTAAACCACATTTTAAAAGTCCTGACCAATCTGACCTGTGTTAAGGCCACCATCTTAGAAATTGTAGGATCAAGTCGTACCTTCCTTAGGTTTTTCGCAATTATCTCGCAAACGGTTGATCTCAGGTAAAATATGCCAAGGAGCAAATAGAAAGAGAATATAATTTTTACAAAATTAATATTTTAGTTTTTCATTGTGTCTTTTGATTGTCAAAAATAATATTGACGATTTGAAATTCATATTTAAGGTAGGATTATTTTTACCTGGGGTATATAGATTTCTATGATGATTAGTTAATTGTATTATTATTGTTATTCATGTTTGTAATATTATAAGAGGTGGAATGTTACATAAGTAAGCTCATGAATATAGGAATGGCCCCTCTCCCGGCGCCCCCAAAATGGATGATCTTCTGAAATGCGTCATACATCATACATTAAATAACCACTGATTTGTGCTCAATACTTCCGAAAAAATCTTCTGACTATAACTATTGACTATGCCTTTTGTCTTATAGGAAATTGTATTCTTTCTCTATTTGGTCCTCTGAATATTTTACCTAAGATCAACCATTTTCGAGATAATTGCGAAACACCTGATAAAGATACAGCTTGAACCACAATTTTGCAAGATAGGTCAGGACTTTTAATATTATGTAGCTTAGGAAGGCAATTACGACAATCCCATGAGAAAAAAAATCCTTATGAGTTAGATGGCTGATAAATTATAAGAAAATGTCTAATTCGCCTGCACTACGGATATTAGTTGTAAATAAATACAATAAGTTACCAGTAGACTTCAGTTCAGGACAAGCCACCCAGCTGAACGTTAGCTACTCCATAAAGCATGTTCGAGGTAAATTAGTTTTAGTGAGAGGAAAAGCAAAGTTAAGTTAGGTTAGGTTAGGATAAGATACATTAGGTGAGGTTAGATTTATTTGTACTCAATTTACTTTGGGAGGGAAATTGTGGTGCAAGATAGTTTTGCCCAATCTACCTTGAGGGGAGATATGTTCGTGGTAGCTGAGGTCAAAAGCAGTGCCCAGTCCTACTACAATCATCAAAACCGTCACAGTTTGATAGAGGACAAAGATATGAAAAAAAGTAAAAATATCATCGTGAAACTTAATTTAGTTGTGTCACTCATAACGTCCCACAAGTAAATTCAATTTTTTTTTCTGTTTTTGTTTGTTTATAAAAAAAGTTGGTTCATTAGCGGTGCTGCCCAAACTGTAGTGGACTCAAGAGTAATTCTAGGGAAATAAATGATTTGCACTTCCGCCTCCCCCCAACCTCCAGCATCCTACCAATGATATATTTCAAAGGCAGTCTTTTATAAGGCACAATGCCTTGACGATCTTTCAACCTTGTTTCATATGAGCGAATATCGTTTGACATTTTCATGATTAGGGACATTGCTACTGATCAAAGTGGAACACTATAATTTCGTGCTAATGATTTTAAAGGTAAAGAGCCTATTTAATGTTATAATATTGATACATTAACGATGATCCTAAAAACATTGACAAGCATGTGAGCTAAGGTTTCAGACTCGTATAATTTGACAGTGATGAGGTTGTTGGGGTTTGAATCCTGGTTGAATGTTCTTAGGTGATTTTTCATAATAAATATCTCCTCTCCACTAACACGTGAATTCGGGTAGATATCCTATAAATTTTCTCTTCATCCACTCAATTACTCAATTAGAGTTAATATGTGAGTAGTCTGTGCTGATTTTACTTTGTATAGTAGATAATTATCAAAGTATCAGATAAAGATAAAATTATTTGACATATTCATGCGTGAAGTTAATATATTAACTTGTGTATCTGTGTGGCTCTTTCTATGAAAATTGGACTTTAGCTACGGTAGTTAAGCCTAATAAAGATCGAGACAAACATTTTATAATATATTGTATTGTATAATCAATACTTTTCTCTATTATACTTTATAGAACCGTTGAATTAAAACCAATGAAACCGTTTCACAGTATTTTTAAAATAATCAACAAAAGAAGTGAAAAGTATTTATTTGAAAATGTAAAAAGAATTTCAGTTACCTATTCAAATTTTGCTGTTAAGTGAAGACTGCTGAAACCCGAAATTAGATGCGATTCCTGGTCCGAGCGTAATTGTGTACCTAATATGTACCACGGTTAATCCATCGTGAGATGGGATCTTGAATCAGGACACTTGCGGACATTTTGAAAGAATACATCCCCTGCCCCTATTTGACGGCTATCAATACAACGTCTTACTACCAGTCTGACCTATCCGAATTTTACACTAATATGATAGAGATTAGAAAAAGTCAATTTTAGAAGAATGTACCTGTGTGTAAGGAGAGTAGGAAACAGTCCAGGGAGAACTGCCTAATTACACCAGACTAGGTTTTACAGCCCAGCCACCTTGTCGCCAACATACTAAACTACGAAGAAGACAGTACCCATGCGTCTCAGTATCATGTTCATGATATTAAAAGATTCAGCTACATGGGGCATGCAGCTGTGGCACTTAGTGGGATTTGCGTCTACCACATTCCAATTTGGTAAAACTAACCAAGTTTCAATACGAATTATATTTTGAAATATTATTTTTGAGCTGAGACCAGAAATTGGATTGTAGCAACGCATTAACAAACAAAATGCCTCATTTTTATTTTTATTTTCCACTAAACCAACTAAGCTTACCCTAACCTAACCTAAGATAACCTATCCTAACTAATCTAACATCAACCCTATAATTTGACCTTATAAGCGTTTAAGGTGGGATGAAAGTGGACGCGAGAAAAGTACAGTGTTTTTGCAGTTTTTATGGCAAAACATTTTTTTGGCCAAAATAAATAAAATATTGATTCAGTAAAAAAATGGAGTTTAATTTTCTTCACGTGTTGATATAAACATTTACTTAATATCCATCATGAGCATGGTGGCATTGTCTAACAAACTTTTAAAATTAAGAATTAAAATCTATGTCTGTAATGGAAATATAATTTATTTATTTTGGCCAAATAGTTTTGCCATAAGAACCGCAAAAACACTGGCCTTTTCTGGCGTCCCCTTCCATCCCACCTTAAGGCAGAAAACCCAAGAGCTTGGTCTCTCGCGAGAGTACAAGAATGACAAGGACATTCAAGCCAGTAGACCGTCACTTTAAGGCGAACAAACTCTACAAATAAATAATATGTACTCATCATTCACAACCTTAGTTTACCTGGATGACAGTTCGAAATGTTACTAGAAGTAGTCCCTAATATATCCCTGCGCCAACAGCTGACATCTGTCACTTTGAATAACTGTAATGAACACAGATGGTAAAATATGAATGTAATAGTTAACCACGGTAATTTAGGCCAATATTATTCACATATATAATCGAGGTCAGACACAAAGCTTACTTATAGTTTTATTCTAATTAAAAAACATTATTATTCACATCTTTTTAACAAAAGGTCTAACGAATTTAGTTTCAAAATGGTGACCGACGAATTTAAACCATGTGGTTGAACATGACGGAAACAAGCTTTTTTACAATGATGCACCCACGCAGTGGATGCAAATATTTTCAGTTAAATATTTCAAAGTAAAAAAAAAATTTAAAAAAATGTATTCTATATACAAAAAAATGACAAGTATTTTCTCTTTTACAAGTAAATACGATACCTGTATTAAAAGGTATTAATGTATGCACTATACTACACATAGTCAATTACAAAGATAAAGAAATTTTAATTAAGTTTAAAATATTGTTTTGATTTCGATAAAAAGAAATTATTAAAAGAAATGATTTAGTAGGATAAAATTTAAGTTTACTTAATTTAAATGTAAAATATATTGGGTAGTTAAAAAACTTAACTATTATAACAAAACAGTGATCTTTACAAGTGTTGGCAGCCCAAAACCTAAACATATTATTTTTGAACTATCATCAAGGTAAAAACCTATCGGGAACAGACTTTATGAATGCGGCCGCAAATACCAGTATAGTATTACGGTTGAACGCAAATCCCACAGAAAAAGGCCTGATCGTAAATCCAACAGACGCGTGTCTCAAGCTACCAAAGATTCCGCTTTGTAAGCTAGAGACAGATTTAAATAAGAAGACACTTTTTTGACAGTTTTAAAAGTTTCTCAAGTAATTCTCATATATTCATGCTTCAAGTCATTTGACCTGCAGCTGTTCCTTTTGATAGATAAAATCAATACCAACGAAATAATAATAATAATATAGTAAAATATAATCAATGTTTACCAAAATAATTTGTTTGTATTTTATAAAATTCCGTTCCAGACAGAATTCTACTTTAGGTCTTGGCCAAACAGAATTATATGAAAATGTACTGTTGGGATGGAAATGTTAGAGAATGTCGTTGAACAACTCAAATGTTTTCACTGCAGAAGTAATTAAACATCATATTAAAAAAATAATTAAAACCAAAGAGTTAATGAATAGGAAGTTGAATTATTATCTTAATTATATCGACGAGACTACAAGTTTGTAGCATAGGTGTCGCTAGGTAGGCTGAAAGGGCCCAAGAGGAACAGCCAAAAGGCAAGCGGACACACCCAACCTTAGCTATTTATTTATTTACACATACTATATATATATATATATATATATATATATATCATAATAACTAAGGTAAATTGAATGGGAGGTTGGAGTGACGTCTTCCACAAGACAAGGAGATAAAACCCAAGGAGTCCTTAGGTATGGATACCATTGGGGCCAGGAATAAAGGCCGGTGCACACAGATCGCTAAGCTAAGCTAACCTATGCCTTGCTACGCCACGCAATGTTTTTCCGATTACTGGCCAGCCAATTTTCCATCTCCCATCTTGAGCCATCTTACGTTGCGCATGCGCATAACGTATCTTGGGCTCCGTGTTGAACAGACGCAATTCTGGTTTGGTGCAAATAACTAAAGAAGTGTTAAAGTTTTGTTTTCATCTTGTTTCACGTGTATTAAAGTAATATTCTATTTAGGCTTTATATTTAATAAAGGTGTTTATATTAAAATGGAAGCGTTAATTTAACAAGTCAAACCTCCACCTCCTAAATTTTCTTCATCTTCCAAAACAATTGCTAACAGCTGCATCTTCTCTTCCTCGGTACTATCATCTGAACTCAAACAAGACATTTTGTAGAACGCCATCATAACTAAAGTTCACTATAGCAGACCAGAAAGAAACAACACTGAATTCTGGAGGGAAAAGAGGGACCATAGATTAGCTTAGCAAGGAGTGTAAAACCAAACTGATAAAGTCTTAGCACTGGAGAACACAGCATAGCTTAGCTTAGCTTAACATTCTATGTGTATCAGCCTTAAGGCTGGGTGCTAGTGATAGCGAGTTTAGTGCATTAATTTTGCCATTTTTATAGCACAAACATCTTTTAGCCAAAATAAATCAAATATTTCTTCTATAGAAACATAGAGTTTTGTTTTCTGCATATGCTAATATCAACAGTTGTTGAATATATGTCATGAGCATGGCGGCAATTGGTGACAAACTTTTTAAATGAAGAGAAAAGTTTGTCACCAAATGCCGCCATGCTCATGACATATATTCAACAACTGTAGATATTAGCATGTGCAGAAAACAAAACTCTATGTTTATATAGAAGAAATATTTAATTTATTTTGGCCAAAAGATGTTTTTGCTATAAAAACTGCAAAAATACTGCCCTAAACTCACGCTCACTAGCACTCCACCTTAAGGGTCTAAGGTTGACGGCGCTTTCCTCCTCCTCCTCCTCCCAGAGGGACCAGCGAACTTAAAGGACGATACCTGTAGACGTATTGTATTGTCGGATACTGTGGAGGAGTGAATCCCGGTGGGTGTATCGCGTTCTATCTGGGCTCGTTCCCCGATTCAACCAGTGCTTCAGACTAAGAGGTTGTCAGAGCGTTGAGCAACAGGTTGTCCAGGTGGATGGTGGTCTGCTGATGTTCAGGTGGTAAGTCTAGATAAAAGGCCATCTTGTTGAGAATGCTGAATAACTTATGTCTGTCTCGTTTTGCGGGAGCAAGTGGCTATCTCCAAATGTTCCGAGTAGAAGCCGAATGTAAAGAAGGCTGTTCGTGTGAAGATAATTATTTTGGTGGACGCTAACTTACACCCTTCACCAGGGGCTGGAGCAATTCCAAAAATCAGATTTCAATTATCTGAAACCAAGCGTATATAGCACGTGATAATTTGTTCATGAATGTGATACGGTCATCTCACGATGACATTGTCTTCTCTGGCAAATGATGGTGACGGTTTGTATAAACTTCTTTAGTAGCGGGGCGACAACCCACATCGTGGTTGGTACAGACGCAGGGTCTTTCAGGAACTCTAGAGTTGTAGAGTAGCATGGTGATTTCAACGGGAGAGCCGTGGAAATGTTTGTACCTCCACATGAAGGCCTGACTAATGGTGAGTTAGTAGCAGTTACCTAGCTTGGGCTAGAAGGATTGTACAATGTGTAGAACAGATCTTCTTGCTGGTCACTAGCCGTGCCCTACGCTGAAGGTACGGAGAAATTGATTTGATTTACTGGTCTCATCGATGTTTATGTTTGCTTTGATTTATTTGGCTGAGACGTGGTTTCTAGGGAGCCCACTTGTCTTCGACTGAAAGAACCTAATTTCCCTTTAAATTAAAAAAATATATATCAGATCAATAATATTAATATTATAGCAAAAAGGTTATCTTAGTAATTTATGCATTTATCCAAACTTTATTTTAAATTTTTTGATTAAAACAGTTCACCGTTTATTTTATGGTACTAAGGATGTCCATTTTCAGCAGATTATTGAAAACGGTGGAGGTGGGAGGGCATATTTCCCCTGGAATCCCTGAACTAATGGTGCTTGTGGTTTTGAGATAATATTCAAAGATATTCATATACAAAACGCATACTAAATAGAATTAATCAAGATTCACACGGATCGACTAGAAAACCGATAACAGAAAAATACAGTATGATTCCAAACACTTTTAAGGTGATAACACAAATAAATATAGCTTTGGTTTTGTCTGATTATGGGAAGGAAAATAGAACAAATTATATTCGAAACCATTAAAAGGATGGAAGGCCTAGACGTTGACAAAACATTATTTTGTGGAACATAACTTTCATAGTTGCAGCAGAAAATATATTCACTGTTTGTGTGAACAGTGGAAGCAAAATTGAAAACTCACTTCTGGAGCAACGTATAAATGAATAAGGTACTTATAGAATTACTTATGTAATCATATTGTTTGCGTAATTCATTTAATAAGAAATAATGCTTACTGTATGATTGAAAATGAAATAAGTTAAGAACCAGCGATGGCTTTGGGTAGGTCTCTGCTTGCTTTCTTTCTATTTACTGTCATTATGCGACAGTAGTTTCTTCAAAACATGCTTGACATTTTAAAACAAACTATTACCCTATCTTTCTCTTAAGCTAAAGAACCCGAGTTTGATTCCTTACATAGCCTAAAAGTGTATCATTGGTTAAGGGAAATACATAATTGTTGATAACTGGAGGTGAGCCAATCCCCATACTACCAGAGCTACTTGGTATTCATATCCCAATAGCCTTGCACTAATAGTGCGTTTCTCATTCATCAATACACGCAATCAGACATTCAGATGGTTAGTGCTGCCCACGCCAACTGGGAGAAAACTCATGTACTAGGAAAGTCCAGAAAGTGTGATAGTTTTCTGTTGCTTTCCACGCTGAATTTTTCATGAGCGAGCGCGAAAGAATCTACGATTTTTTTTTTGTAAAGGTATCTCATATACCTTTCGGAGATATTTTACATGCCACAGCCAATATGGGACCGATGGTTTTATCTATGAAAGACGTGCCATGGATTGTCATCATTGAGTAAATCTCGTTGACCTAAGCCGGGCTCAAACCCGTGGACATTGGGTCGTGAGGTGATCCTTCCAAGACCACCGGAGTCATATGATAATAAATACGGCTATTAATTGTTTAGTTCCTTCTCACAGTGTTGAATTTACGGTCTAAGGGCTGTGTGTGGTGACTGTTATATAATCAAGTTAGTTTGTTATTGTTTCAAAATGTGAATCTCAAAATATTCCCTTATAAATGGTTAATGCTGTAAAAGAAAGCGTTATTCTTTTTTATTTTTTTAGCACCACGTATTATTTATTACCTTTTCGGGATGTACGCTCATTAAAATTGTTTCAAGAATAAAGGGTTAGGGTGGAAAAGATAGTCCTCATGCTGATAAATATGAGAAGGTGCGCTTTTGTAATGACTTTTTAGTGAATCACTTGGTCCTGTTGACCTCTAGCTATAGGAAAACAAAACGTCAATTTCTTTTGAAATAAACGAGATATAAAGAGATAAAAAGTAAAAAAAACTTGATTGGAAACTAGACACTTAATTGGACCTTCGTTTCATAACGCTCTACTCTAGATAATAAGGTAAGTCTCAGGTGTTAGAATATGATTAATAATTGAGAAATATTTCATTCCCTTTTAATGAGAAGATTCTATTCTTTACGTAAAAATATTACTTACACGTGTCACATTAAGATTAAAAATCATATTGAAATGTTATTTATGTTATTCATCATCATAGATAGCCCATTTATTATCTTATGTAGGATATATAAACACAAAACTCTACCAACATAGTCGTTAGAACTCTTTAAGGATAGAATATCCAAGTTTAGATGTTTATGTCTGGTCTCTATGTCACTTTCTTTCTCTACATACACCTTTTCAAAGAAAACGGTAAACACAAGGTCTACCAGGTGCTCAAAACACGAACCCGATACCAGGGGGAAAACTCGGGGCGCCTTTATTTGTAATATTTGACTTCAATGGTGGTGAAACTTTATTTTTCTATAGTGCAGTTACCAAAAAAAAGGGGGGGTTTTAAAGGCGTCTGGAGAGTCTCCCGCATCAAACGTCAAGAAAATAATCAGAGTGGGCTTTGTTTGAACATTTTTTGAAAATTAGACTACTCAATAGGCTATTTGAGGTGGTCCTTCCCCACAAAACTTTTTATATTTGAATGCACCTAGAAGCTATTTAGAGTGGTCTTCGTCTAGTGTTATAAAAGCTATTTAAAGGTGTCTTACCCCTGCAAATGTTTGAAAATTGACTAATTTTATAAAATATTTTGAGTAGCCTTGCCTGTAAAATATTTGAAAATTAAATTCTACTGAAGTTATTTAGAGTCGGTCTCTTCCAGCGGATTTTGAAAAATTGGATGGTCTCAGAAGATGTTTTTATCCGGCCAGTTTGATGGTTGGATGCCTCCATAATCTCTTAATGTGTGTGGTCTTCTACCAACAAATATTTGAAAATTTCATCTCTCTAGAAGTTATTTAGAGTTTAATTAATACAAAGCCATCTTTCAGCTTCATCTTCGAGAATATAAGAGTTGAGTGGGATATGTCTAAAGGGGGGCGAGTTTATTACAGGATAGGGAGGGGTTTATACCAATAAACGTGGGAAAAGTTATTTATATGAGTTTGGCTTGTACATTTTTAAAAATTTTGTTTTCACTTTTACAAAAGAAAAGAAATGTACAATAATTAATACTTATTTTAACTAAACACTGAAATGTTACACACATTATAAAGTATTTAATTGGAATTTTATTTACTGCCTGACTCTCTTTTCATGCCAAATTTAGATTCAGCAACAACAACAAAAATACTTAGTGAAATTCGAAGACACTTTGAAACGAAGGACAAGACTAAGCCGAACCAATGATATGATTGTGACAAATACCACGATGCTCCTCCATAGGTACGGCTGGTCATGCAATGTTCTTTAATATGCGTAGTCCTTTTATTTATTATTATTCATATTGTATTTCTATCATATTCTACATTTTTGTTAAACTTGTGACTCTGGATTTCGGGCCCAGGTTCGGTACTAATATTCTCTACCCCTCGCCCCCCCCCCCCCCCCC
>CABEEJ010001659.1:91628-126889 GCA_901482245.1 Timema douglasi
CCCCCCCCCCCTTGTGGTGGATTTGGTAGAAACTAAGGTCTTTTTCATACGAACGTGCGTGACCTCGTTCCTGAGAGCAGATACGAACACTCGGCTGCTTGTTAGTACTCTACAATGCTTGAACCAGAAGAGATGAACGTTTTAACGCTTGCAGTTCAAAATGGGGGGAAAAATCTAAATAGAAAATTGTGAACGCATCCTATAGTAATTTTAATAATACAAAATTGCTATTTTTATATACTATTTAATAAACTTAGAAAAGGCTGTGTAAAGTTTTTTTTTTAAATCATTTTCATAAGTCAGTATAATAATATGTTGATGAGCTGTATAGTATTTTTAGTTGTTCGTTCCATAAGAGAGACATGAACTTCTCCAACCAAACTAGAATACGTTTCAGCCTAGTAGCTAGTGCTGTCCACAATTTTGACCTATATTTAATTTCTTCAAGAGTGCTGCGTCTTTCTCCATTAAGTGCAAATTTAAACACATTATTCCTGGAATGTGCCTCGGCTCAACGTGAGGTCTAACAGAAGGCTTCATAAGACCTAATATATTACTGGTAGCTTGCTAGTGGTAGGAGAAGATCCTGCAATCAGTCCACCAATGAAAAAATTAATATCATTTCTGAGGGAACCGCATGGCTACTATTGGGAAACATCGTTGTCATTCACTTATTTCCATGTTATCATTCTTCCCTTAGTTTAAGAAAAATTTGGTAATTATGTAGTTCCTCGAAACTACCAGTGGTCTCTTCTACCTTTCAAAATAGCTGAAAGCTGGGAGGTTTGGCAACAGTGAACTGAAAGGGATAGAAAAGATAAATAAGTTTTCGATAAAAACCTGCAGTTTCCTTAGCGATGACATTAGCTGTAGAGCTGACATCACGTTCGTGTTAAAGAGATAGGGATGTATAAATCAAACTCTACTATGTACAATCAAATTTTAATAAGAAGGGCATTTTAGAAAATGCAAACGTGTATTTTAACGACCAACGTTGATAGCATTTTACTAATCATTAGAGTTATTTTATTATAATATCTATCATAAATGACCACCGCATATCCCATTACCTGGCATAAAAATACGTGAAAGATGATCTAGTATATTGTATAGCTGTCAAATAAGAACCTTGCTACAAAATTGGACTGTATGTATCACTCACTGATGGTGTATCTCCCAACACAGGACAGAATTTAACAAATCTATGAGAACAAAAATCTTCATTACAATATATTGTATTGATGAGTACTGGGCATAATTTCACTTACAATAATGCACTTACTGCACAGAAACTACAATTTGATATACTTAAACGTATTATGAAGGATCTGAAAAGAAATGAAAAAAATGTAATGTTTAAGAATTATGATTAGCAAAAATTTTGAAAATATATTAGGTGCCTAAAAGTTGCGATTGTTGATATGCAATTTTGTTTATCCTAACTAATATTATAAATGCGAATGTGAGTTTGTTTGTTTGAGTGTTTGTTTGTTTGTTACGCTTTCACGCCTAAACTACTCGACCGATCATCATGAAATTTTGCATACACGTTGTCATGGGTACAAAGAAGGACATGAGGTAC
Source organism: Timema douglasi (assembly GCA_901482245.1). NCBI lineage: Eukaryota > Metazoa > Arthropoda > Insecta > Phasmatodea > Timematidae > Timema > Timema douglasi. The sequence continues at coordinate 93,211 of CABEEJ010001659.1, forward strand.
CTTTCATCCAGAAAAAAAGTACTGTTCCCGAGGGATACAGAAAGAGACATAGGGTACCTTCCATCCAGAAAAAAGTACTTTTCCCGAGGGATACAGAAAGAGACATAGGGTACCTTCCATCCAGAAAAAAGTACTTTTCCCGAGGGATACAGAAAGAGACATAGGGTACCTTCCATCCAGAAAAAAGTACTTTTCCCGAGGGATACAGAAAGAGACATAGGGTACCTTCCATCCAGAAAAAAAGTACTGTTCCCGAGGGATGGAAAAAAATAACTTTTAGACGGTCGTCCGACATAATAACTCGGCCTACCGATATGAACATGAATTGCAACATGATGCCTGGAGTACAGAAAAAGGGACCTACCGTATCGTGGAAGAAAATCTGATATCCCGAATTAAAATCTGTTCTAGAGTTATTTTAGGCACATCTATCTTAAAATGATTTAAAAAAATCTGTTCCGTGTTATTTTAGGCACATCTATCTTAAAATAATTAAAAATAATTACATTCGGCTAATTAAGATCTGTCTGTTCACCCCATATGGTAAATGACAAAATTGTCGTAAGAAGTTTGGTATTATACTTTGATGAACTCAAATAAAAACTTTTGTTTTACTAAAGTGCCTTTAATTTTTAGTACTATAACAACTCGATAGATGGCGTGGTATTAATTTGTACTATTTAATGTCGGTCTTTCCAATCCTCAAACGCTCTGGGATAAGTACAAAGAGTACATGGTGGAAGATATTTTGCGGCGGATACAGCAAGTACATGCAGATATGACTTTTAATGAGCACATCTTCTACGAAGTGCTGACGAAAATTGAAAACAAGGTTATGACAATGACGGGGAAGAAGATTTAAGATTTTGGAATGGTAAACCCTCGACGATCAGATGAAAATGACTTAAACGAAGAAATTACTCGGGAATTAAACTATGATTGCACAGCATTGCAACAGAAATTAACCGAATTAGTTCCTCGGTTGCTTCCAGAACAAATTCACGTTTGTCAACAGGTGTTACGTCAAGTAGAGTCAGGGAATGGTGCACTCCTCTTTCTCGACGCCCCTGGAGGAACCAGGAAAACGTTTTTGCATGAACTTATTCTTGGTGTTCATAAGAAAAGACTATAAAATTGCTGTTGCCGTGGCTTCCTCCGGTATAGCAGCTACACTACTGAATGGCGGCCGTACTGCACATTCCATTATAAAATTGCCATTAAATATTGCACTTGCACAGGAAGTCACCCATCTGCAATTTTAGCAAAAATAGCTCTCGAGGTATGATGCTACAACAATGTAAACTTTTTATGTGGGACGAAAGTATGATGTACCTCAAAAAAGCTATAGAGGCGTTAAACCTAACTCTTCAGGACTTGCTAGACAGTACAGATATTATGGGAGGAATGGTAGTTTTACTGGCTGGTGACTTCCGACAAACTCTACCGGTGATCCAGAGGGGCACACAATGCAGATGAAATCAAAGCCTGTCTCAAGTCATCAATATTGTGGGCAAAAATTAAAAAATTCAGCCTAACAGTGAATATGAGAGTCCACCTTTATAATGACGTTGATTCAGGACATTACGCAGACACACTATTGAAAATTGGTGATGGACGTTTAGACACGGATGCTGAAGGTTTTATTTTACTTACAGGGGAATTCTGTAGTTTGGTGTAAAATGATGTGGAGCTCATTGCTAATGTTTACCCAGACTTACAACTAAATTTTAATTGTGGTCACTGGTTGTGTGCAAGAGCAATTCTTGCACCAAAAAATGAAATCGTTATCAAAATCAACACTAACATTTTGAAAGAGGTGCAGGGAGAAATAAAGGAGTATTTGTCAATAGATACAATCATGGACACAGAACAGAAATCTTCATATCCCGCTGAGTTTTTAAATTCTCTGGAGCTATCGGGTGTACCCTCGCATAAACTACAATTGAAATTAGGTGTACCAGTTAATACTTATGTGAAATTTAGATGCACCCCGGTTATGTAATGAGACGAGGCTTCGGATTACACAATTAGGGCAAAATATAATCTGCGCCACCATTTTAACAGGTGTGGGAAAAGGGTAACGTGTAATCATACCGCGAATTCCGATAATCCCCACTAACCTACCAATTCAATTCAAAAGACTCCAGTTTCCAATCAAACTTAGTTTTGCTATTACTATTAACAAAGCGCAAGGGCAAACATTTGCAAGCAGCAGGGGTGCATTTGGAAAAGCCATGTTTTCCCCATGGCCAGCTATATGTAGCATGTTCACGTGTTTCCAATGCCCAGAATTTGTATGTATTTGCACCAAATGGAAGGACACACAACATAGTATATAGGAACGTGCTAAAATAATGATCTATTCTGTTCCCATGATTGCAACGGCCAACAACAAGCGGAGTAAATAAGGGATGTTAACTAACTGTGGTTATATTAAAGATGGAGTGGGATTTTCAATTCGCGGCAAGGCATAATAACCTATGAATCTACTGACAAACACTCCGCTACTTCTTTTCTACTCCTACACTTAATCCTTATTTATATTGTGTAGTTTGTATGTTTCTTTATCTCTACCTACATTGACCAACAACCTGAATAAGTTCATCGTTTTTATTTTCATACTTCCTGTGTCGACCGAAAACCTGAATTTATTGACAAAATAAACATTAACGCGAGCGAAGCCGCGGGAAAAGCTAGTATTAATATATTTATAATTTAAAATTGGTCTAAAACTTGCAGTTTGATCCGTTCTGCGCACGATTAAACAGCACCCAAAATGTATCAAATTAGAGCTTTCAACATCTAGCTGCCCACTAGTTGATAGCTCCCCATTGTAAATTCCTGAGATAACTATTGTAATAACAATCCAACTATGGTGATAAATAAATACAAATAAATAAAATATTTACGGCCCTTGGCCATGTTTGAGTGCAAGTCTAAAACTTATTTTGTGAAATGGCGGGTGGGAGGTTAAAGGCGTAGCGTGGCTTCACAACAGACCAAAGTATTCTTACGCGGCAACAAGAACAGATGGATCACGGAAACCGTAGATGACGCTAGCTACTGGACAAGTCTTGCGGAAAAATCATACGTTTGGACTCCCAGTTTTCTCGAAAAAGAGTGAAATTTGTATGTTAAATATTCAACACCCCTTCCAATATAAACGCATCAATGTTTAGTAATTGTTATATTTTCATATTTTTTGTTATGAAAACAGCAATTTTCTTTTGAAATGTCAATTTTATCTATATTTGATCAATGTTAAAATTAAAGAGGAGGTGTGTATACAAAAAGTATAACCTAATCAACATGCTTCTATTCTTAAACCAACTGTTTCCAAACTGAAAATTGTAAAATAAAAAATTCTTGAAGGTAATATTTTGTTCCCATGGCTCTGCATTTCCACGCCAAATGAAAAGGGCCTATTGCCTTAAGACGATATATTACCTTGTCCACAAAATGAGTGCACAAGCAAACGCAATTGATTAACAAGGCATTCTTTACCCAAGCACGATTATAAAATAAGATAAACCAACTAATAGATATTAAAAAAAAAAAGCATTACATTTATTTAAAAAAAAGTAATTTATAAACTACTCTAAGACTATTTGTAATTCTTAAAAATAAAAACATATTCTTATTTAAAACTATTCCCAGATATCCATTTTTAACAAAATCTTCAAAGCCAATTTCGAAAAAGTTCAAAAATTCTACAATTTGTTGTGAGTAAACTAATCTTCGATTAATCTTTTCATCAAAACAAAGATAGGCTACAATGTTATTGATCATGAAAATAGATTCCAATTTTGAACTATTTAACTAACTATTTAACGAATAACAAAAAATCATAATCGGTTAGTTAATATGATATTTATTTTAAGGAAAAAAAATTACATACACACATGCATACATAGCTGATCACGCCGTTCCCTTACGGGATAGGCAAGAAACTGTTCATATACATATAGTTTTTTAAAAAAACTTACTTAATCTATGCTCAATGACTTTCTCCAAACTTATCTATCCCTGCATACACCCTACGCTTCAACAATACCCATGCACCGAGTAATACATGCTTTTTAATTCTTAATAATTAGCTATAATGTTAAAATTATTAAGGTGCTGCCGAAGGGAACGTAAGTATTTTTACAGGTTTTCCTGGAATTTTGTCAAAACTTTTTTTTTTTATTTAAAAAGTTTTGACAAATTTCCAGGACACCCGTGACAGATATTCAAGATATGTTGATTTTAACATGTGCAGAAAACTAAACTCTATGTTGATACTGGAGAAATATCTGATTTATTTTGGCCAACAAAATTTAACGATATAAAAATTGTAAAAATACTCATGCTCCCTTCTGACGCACTTTAACAGATACCCTTTTTGAAACAAATTGCTAAAGTATTTTTTTTAAATATGGAGCCTACTCGAATTAAAAAGAAAAACTACACCTAAATTTATTAGCCCGCCACCACACCCCGTCCATAAAAAAGTATACAGTTTTATATGTCCTGATAAACATTCCTAAGATATATATTATAAACAAAATCATTAGAGCAATTTCTAACATATTTACAATCTTTGAAAAATCCATCATCATTAAAACTGCCCATAAAATAGTTTTCCCAAAAAACAAATATATAGTGTTATTTTTCATACCACACATTATACAGATATAACTTTTAAACAAAAAAAAATGTGAAAGCCATGTTTGAAAATAAACAGTTTGAATTCTCAAAATTTCCCATTAGTAAACTTTAAACTAGAAGATCGAGTGAGGGCTTACTATAAAGATATTTTCCTAGTAAAAAGTTTAGAATATATTTTAGTGCAATAATCTGTAGCTATCACTGCAATGATCCACTAGTACCATATTGAAATAAATATAGGCATTTACATTATTATAGATTGTTTTTTCTGTATTGTTAAAACTACGTAGACATTTCTTGAACAATATATTTTTAATTATGTTTCATTTGGTTTGATTATTTGAATATGACTGTCAAGTACATGACACCAATTGAATGTTAAAAAAAGTTGCTATTTTTTTTCTTACTACAGAATTCCTATTTAGTCATTAATCAATTAATATTGATGTAAATAGGAAGTAAATTCTGTTTTTCATAAAATTTACTAATGAGGACCATGACATGTGTTTGAAACAGCATACTCAGTTTTTCGGTTACCTTTATTTTGTTTACCAAAACCATAGGCTACTATTATTGTTAAAGATTGTAGTTTAATGCCTCATATTCACCAATATTTCAGTTCGAAAGTTTTATTTATACATATTTCCTTGTTTTCAGATGTGTCGCAACACTGGAATCCAAACCATCAATTATAGAGATGAACCTGTAAAAATACCAAAACAAACAAGAACAAATAACTATAGAAAATAACAAAATAAATAAATAATGTCCTATATAATTATTATTTTAATACATTTCAGAAAGCCCAATATTGTGACCATTTTATTTATGCCTTATGTTAAAATAACTAAAATATTAACACAAGACTTAAGAATCTAAATCATCAAAGGTGTAATATTTATAAAAATGAGAACTTTTATCTAATTATTTAAATCCACAATATAAATATGGTTGAGTTTGGTTTGCCATCCTTTTGATAGATGAATGTTGGTGGTGCCACATGCCCCAAGTATTTCTATCCTGGCCTCTCAATAAGTGAGTACCAAGCAGTTGCTCTTCCGCTACCCAGTGAAAAAAGTAGGTAGAGTAGACTATACGAACCAAATAAAAACGCAAGGGACGTCGTCTACCCTTCACCCCCCCACAACCCCCTCAGACTACGCTATTGAGTCAAACTAAGCACACAAACACAGAATAATACCTCCGAATTGAAAGGTTTTGGACTACTTGACAGAAAACCGTTAGAGGATGAGAAGATGATTGCTCGGGACTCAGTGGGATCTGAAGGAAGGGGAATGTAAACATGCGTTATTTGCTTCAAATAAATTCTTTAGTCAAGACAAACAAATTGTCATAATATTTTTACAGCGAATGGATGAAAAAAGAGCTATAGTGACTGGAGGACAAATTAGACATATTTGTTTGTACAGCCTTATAAATAAAATGTAGACCTAGCAACCGTCACCGTCACCGTTGTAGAAATACTTTGGATTTGCAGTGGACCGATAGACAGATACCTACATTTAAGTAACATTCCTTCATGTTAGTTAATAATATTAATAATAATATTTAGCACCACGTCTTACTACCCGTTCGGGTTATACGCTTTAAGTACTAATTACTCTAATGGATTAGGAATTGGGAAGGTTGAATTAGAGGAAGTGAACCCAAATTTGCGTGGAGGGAGAGTGGAAAACCATTTAGGAAAAACCACCTCCAGTTCACCCGACCGAGACTCGAACCTCGATCTCCCCGTCCTCAACAGTCGAGCTCAACACGACAAGCGCGTTAGCCAACTACGCCACCGAGGCGGGTTTCATGTTAGTTGAGTTTTCATTTATCTGCAGCTTGGCATATTAAATATAGCATCTATTGTTTCTATACTACACCACATGTCATAACGGCCAGTTTACTTGCATTGAGAATTCATGATACCGTAGTGCTTACACCAATAAATTCCCACCTTGGCTGTGTAGGCCTATGAGATTTGATTCCAAATTAATTAAATGTGAGAAAATCTCTATCCTTTGTTGTATTATGCCATTCAAACTCATTTATTATTCATTGTTTGGGGAAGAGGAAGAAAGTTTAAATGCATTTGCTTCACCAATCTGCGGAAAGTATCACATCTTGGGTGTATCACCTTCCAACCTTTGTATGGCAGCAAAAATCGGTTTAAGAATATCATGTGATTCTTGCACCTTTGTCCAAAATCCACCACTCTCAAATATATACTTTCTTAAGTGAGAAAATTCCTAGCGTTGTCCGTCTTCATACGCTCAATAAAAATTGTATTTATATTTCAGTATACTATCTAAAAAATACAATAGTATAACCCACCTTGTTTTTGATATAATTATCAGTTCCCGTGTTTTTCCCTTTGTATCTGATGGTTAGCGAAAAACTTAATTTTCTTGGAGTAGTCAATGACAATAATCATTTAATTGTTGTGTATATCTTGTTCAACTAGAGTGAGGCAATGGTCGAGACAGCCGATTGTCAACAATTGAGGATAACTTTTTCTTAAAATTTTCCAAGCCAGCTTTATGTTAATAGGATTGTCGGTTACCACTGTTTGTACACTTCATTTACTCTGAGAAGTAACACGCTTACCTTTAAGGTCTACATTATGGGGCAGCTTATAAGATGGGTCCATATAGTAACTGGTTAAGATAAGACTGCTAACTTTCAGGGTAAGCTGAGTGTACTTCAGAGGCGTCATATTTTTCAATCACAGTACATAGAATTTTAGCAATATATTTATATAGCTTTTAGGAAAACTGTTTAGATTATGGCAAATACCATATTGATGAAGAGATTTCCGCTTGGATCTGTTGAGCAATCATACACTAGAGTGGACAACTCAGTAGCAAACCTTTTTTGGGACACCTTGTTTTTTGAAACCTAACATATTCTTCACCCAAAATCGGAGTAAAGATATGGTAACACGATGGCAGCTTATGCGATAGGCGGTTTAGTTTAATGTTCTATATCAATTCAATTTTTAAATAAAGGGGTGCATCATTTGCATAATATTATAAGTGCCAGTGAGTAATTAATTTGTTTACTTTCTTTTATTCAGAATCAATTCTGTCCATAAAAGTTGATAACATTGGTTGTCTAGACTAGAACTTGGAACTTCCAAAGGAGCTTGACTTGCTTAGGTAATCTGAAATATTTAAGGTACCACATCACAAACTTCTTCATATGTATTCATTCTAAAAATATTATGTCCTTGTTATTTTGCAAATAGTCACGGAAATACTTTTTAATTTTCTGGAATACATTTAAGGTTTTCTTGGGGCATTTCACCTACTTCGTAAGTTGTTTTTTCACACTAGTGACATTGTTCGCATATTTCTGCCCTATACTCGCACTAAACATACTTTCTTACAAGTCTTGTTTCTTCTAGAATTTATTTTAAATGTTTCTAAACTCCTGTATTCATGTTGTTTGGAATTTTTAAAACTCCACAGAAGAATAAAAATACAAAAATATTAAGGTCGTGCATTTTCCAATGAATTTATTGTCCACAAAAATAAAAGTGCAAAAACGCAGACATTTAAATTACTTTGCGTAAAATCAATCCCACACAATCTAAAACCTGAGCTACATTGATATTGCATATACCATGAAGAAGACTCCTGGAGGGAGATCGATACATGAGTGTTAGAATAGAACTGTTATTGGTTCATTACTTTATTGTAAGTATTTTGATAGTGTTTCTGGTATTGATGCCCATGGATATTAAAGTAACGTTTAAACGTTACAGTTTGTGATATATGTTGATTGCACTAGTTCAGATTAAATTGTTGAACATTTTTCCCAAAAATAAATGGAATGGTGTATCACAAAGACTTTCTCGCTACTTTGACTGAATATAGAAATATTTACTTATATCTCGTAAGATATGTGAAAAGAAATAATACGTTTTACTGCATAAACACTCCACCAAAGAGCATAAATTAAATATACACTTTTACGGAAACATATTGCGAAATGTTATCATCTCTGGTACTCAAAGATCATAACAATCAATTTCTCTGACCCCAATTTAAAAAATATATTTGTCAATATTTCAGAAACTGTTCGTTTTGTAACTTTGTAATTGATATATTAAGAAGACTTTGATAGTAGTATACTACAACCTTTCAATGATAAATTGTTTCGTATCTCCAGTGGTTGAGGAAAATATGATTACAGCTAGAAATTTACTTTTATAATAAAAAACTTAGCCCCGTGACTTACTACCTGTTCAGGTTATATGCTTATATACCTAATTTAATGGGTTAGGGTTTAGGAAGGCTTAAATAAGAGAAAATGCACCCACATTTGCGTGGAGGGAGAGTGAAAAACTTATTTGGAAAACCCCTCTTAGTACACTTGATACCCCCGTCTTTAGCAGTTTAGTTCAACACAAGATTAGCGCGTAATACCACGTGGTCACCAAAGCGGGTCTACCCTCAGAGTCAATTTAATGGAAAATTGAGAATCTCCATTTGCTTTGTAATGTTAAACAGTTTATAATAACAAAATTAAGTCAAATCACCCACTTTGGTGGCCGCATGGTCTAAGGCATCCCTCTCGCAATAGCCTGAAATGCCAATGATGGGTGTATTGGGGTTTGAGTTTAGGTCGGGTGTACTGAGCGTGGTTTTGTCAATATGGTCCCCCCACCCCTCTATGTAAATGCGTGTACAGTTCCTTTAAAGCCGATATTCCCTATCCCTAACAAAGTAATTTAGTTAATACAAAGACTGAATGGATGGTCAGACATGGTGCTGGATAAAATTAAATATTAATCAAAATCTTTTAAGCTGGTTTTGAAAAAAAAATTGTCTTTTTCCACCCTTAATTTTAGGACTAAATAGATATTCCAAAAAACCCTCTGAGGTATCTTATTAAAACCCTTTATACCAAGTTTTATCCCGATCAGTAAAATTATACCTGCTTTGGTGACCGCATGGTCTAGTACGTCACTCTCGTGTTATGCTAGACTGAGAATGACAATGAGATCGTGGTTAGAATACATGCAGGTTGTACTGAGAGTTTTTCTTCAAAAGTGTTCTATTCTTCCTCTACGGAAAAGCGTGTTCACTTTCTCTGAAATTCAAAATTACTCATCCCTAATTCAGTAGCGTAATTAATACATATGATTATAAACTAAACAAGCTGTAAACCTGGTGCTAAACAAAATGGTTCTAGCCATAGTCCCAGTAACAGACAAACCATATTAATATATATGGTTCATGGGTTCATAAAACTTTGACATCAAATCCACCTATGCCGAGGGGTGTGAGAAAGTAAAAACATATTTATATTAATTGTAATAATGTGTGGGAATAAAGCAAGGTAAAGTTTATAGGAAACAACAATATTGACATAGAGGACGAATGGTAAAAAACACTCTCAATGTACTAAATCGAGATTCAAATTTTGATACCCACATCAACGACAAACCCAAATATATGAGTCTGGTATTCAATACACGAACCCTCCACACTGGGAATTTTCATATAGATAAATGTAGATAGCCTAGATGGGTAGTAAGACAAGGTTAAAATTAAAAATATTGTCACTATTTTTTATCAGAATTGTGTGTACAACCGATGAGCTGAGGAGGAGTATATATAGTAAGGACACTCACAACATGTAACAATCTAGTCTAGTGTTAGTGTCCCAAATTGAGGGTTACTTTTTGTTTTCATACAAACAGTCAATCACAACACACACAGGAAATACCCAATGATGAAAGGAAACAATGGAAAGGGGAGAAAAGGAAATGAATTGGGAGAGAGATTAACTGACAAAGAGAAAAAGTTCACGCGGATAAACAAAGGGTAGACTGACGGATAAATAGCTATTCAGAGCTTTTTTTTTAACTTATGAAGAACTATGACTTAAGTATTATTTTAACATTAAATTTTTAATGCAAGATTAATTCTCTTAGTAGCTAATAATTATAAATTATTTTATACGTATATCTATTGAGTAAAATATTTCGGGCTCGATTAATGGTAGAAACGAAAAATTGATCTTTGGTGAAATTAGACTACTCTCTTGATGAATAAACGGATAGGGGACTAGGTTACGGTATGTGACTGATCTAGAATATTTACAATATGTTGTGAGCTATTCTGATATAATTAGCTAACCCAGACATCCCAGGTTAAATACAACAAAACAAATAAAACAACATTATCCTAGGCAAGGCCGTAGCCAGCCAATAATTTCAGGGGGGGGGGGGGTTATTGGGACCATCATCCCAATTGCCGGAGGCTATAAACAATTATAAATAATAAACCGTTCTAGAATATATTTGAGGTGGGTTTTTATGGCCACATAGCCCCATAGCTACCGAAGGCTAGGAAAAATTCTGAATACTAAACACCTATAGAAGTTATTTGAAGTGTTTTTTTTTTATGGTAGTATAACCCCCTAACCACCGAAGGCTAGGAATAATTCTAAATATTAAACACCTCTATAAGCTGTCTGAAGTATTTTTATGACAAAATAACCCCCTAACCACCGGGGGCTAGGAAAAATTCTGAATACTAAACACTTATAGAAGCTATCTGAATTGCTTTTTATGGCAACATAATCCCCTAAATGCCGAAGGTTAGGAAAAATTCAAAATATTAAACACCTCTAGAAGCTATCTGAATTGCTTTTTATGGCAGAATAACCCTCTAACTGCCGAGGGCTATGAAAAATTATAAATATTAAACACCTCTAGAAGCTATCCGAAGTGGTTTTTTTTTATGGTAACAGCCCCCTAATTTGTACTTACTTGTAACTTAATTTAGATATTGTTTGAACCATAAATAAAGCCATATATATTTTGTTCATAAATTATTTTGGGGGGGTAAGGGGGGTTAACCCCCAACCTCGCTTCCCGCTGACTACGGCCTTGATCCTAGGACAATTACAAACAAAGTGAATTTCACATATAAGTTTAACAAATCAGTTTATTTAAATGTAAACAAGAGAAATGGAATTATACACGTTTGAAATAGATTTTAGAACAAATATTCCCTAGTTATTAAGACAAGTTTATTCAGTTATCATAAATGTATACTTCTCGATAGGTAGGAATTAATAAGAACCTTGATGACAAGAAACTAAAAGAAATAATATTGAACATATATTTTAATTTAGTAACTCTAGAAATAAGGACCAAAGCTCATTCTCCTACGAAGGAGCGTCTGCCTCAACATAACGGCAGTCAAAAATTAGGCAACAAATATTAATTTAAGTTTAAGCTACATAAAGACAATCCAGCCTTATCTAATACCAGACTAAGACCTGGAAGTTCTATTCAAGAATAATAGGGAAACTATAGTTGAGCAAAACAAAGGGTATTAAGTCCTAATTTTATAGAGTTACTATGAAGGAGTTTTATAAGTAAGTTAGCTTGAGTTAACTACATAGAGATTTAAGAAAACTTAATAATAAGCTCCTAGAAGAGCAACTAGCATATTACTATTGCTAATTAAATTAAATTACTACTGCCAGTTAATTCCTAATAAGTACTGCATGGGCATTTAATAGTATATTTATACTTCCACCCTAACTAGGGCACACAATAATTAGTAAATATAATATTTGTTTTACTCAATACAAACGGCACCTGAGGGTCCGGAGACAAAACTCTATCCCCGTAGGCCACTACTACGAATTAGTAGTGGACCCACAAGTCGCGCATCGTAAATAGATACACATAAAAGAAATAATAGTGACTATTATCTGTTATTGATCTAATTAGGTCATTGAACCAAGCGACATATGGCCATATTGCCCTCATAAAGTGGTCCTAAACCAGGCCACGCCGTTTAGGGAGTAAAGACTACTCCCTAGTATACAAAACCATGTCTTCAGGACTTTATAAAAAGAAGTCAGAAGAGCTGACATACTGAATCAAGTCATATTGACCAAGATACATAGAGCATTAAGCTCATCATTCTAAATCATGCCTTATGGGCATATTAAAATACGTCAGATACACTGACACATAAACTATGTCATACTGACATAGAAATATAGGTAGAACTCTAACGATCCAAACTATTCCTTATGGGTATAGAAAAACAAGTCAGATATACTGACACATAAACTAAGTCATATGGACATAGAAAAGAACGTGAAGGCTACCATTATGCCTTAAAGGCATAGTAAAGTAGTCTGATTCCCTGAATAACAAAATCTATGTCATATGGACATAGAAAAGGAATACCAAACTCCAACGCTGACTCTAACTTCCAAATGCTTATAGTCATGAAGAGGCTTCATCTGCGACGACGAGGAGAGACTGACGCCTTACCCATCGTGGTCACCAGTAACTTATTTCATCGATATAGATTAATTTCCAATGTGTTTCTCCGTATAATTGATAAAATAGAATACAAAATGTGAAGCGAGGAATGATGGTTATATAGTAACACAACTGACGAACTCAAGGGAGGTTTGCATCTGGACCCCCAACGGAGGAAGGGGGTTAAGTTGCGGAATTGTGCTGAATGACCACTAGCCCACGTAGATGGTTCGGAGTCCAGAGAAAAACGTATCAGTAATCTCTTCGAAGCGGGTCCTGTAAGTAAGATGTAGTTTAGCTGATGGTCCTGGCATCATAGATCCACCGTGAGTTAATATCTGCCACACATTATTAGAATATATTAGCTCTTGTAGTCATCGTTTTAATTATTTTATGGTATTTTTTTGTACGTGTTAAATAACAGGTTCAACACTCTACAATGAAAATAGGTGCACTTACACAGTAGGTAATGATCTAAGAACGGTTTGACATGTAGACATATTCTGGATATATTTTTAACTTTAATGAACAAAGAATCAAAAAGACTTATTTTTATTAAATCTCTGTTTAAAAGTTTTAATTTTATTATTTGATATTTTAACATATACTCGCATTGATTTTAAGAAGTTTTCTTATAAGTGTAAGCTTGTTGGCGTGGCCCTCTAGATCACTAACGAGTTATCTAAAACATATTTATTGACTTTTTCATGATCCAAACATGAATACTCATGACCAAAAAAATGTAAAAATAAATGGTACGGAACTCCACACGGACTTTCTCGCTCTATTGTTTAGAAATGGAGATATTTACTCAAAACTCGTAATATATGTGAAACGAAATAATATAAACTGGCACACCTAAGCATAAATTGCACTATACTCATGTAACACATTTTTTGTCCCGGTTTCAAATTTAATAATTTTATTTTTAAAGAACTAATGTCCTCATTTGTATGTTTGGACCGATAAAAAAAGATCAATATTGGGTCCACTGCGTATTAAATTTTCAACTTCCGGTTAAAATTTTCGACATTTTATTAAGGTGTTGAACACCTTCATGTCATCGTATTTCTATTAAATTTCTAATTTATAATCATTTTGACCAATACAAAATGTAATTATTGACTATTGGGTCTAAAATGGATATAATTAATTGTTGTACAAACATTTTTCCTAAAAGATTTGAGGAAAAATAAATAACATTTTCGAGAGACTTACTTATATTTAATTATGCTATGGCATTGGAGAATTATTGCGTTAAAACTTAAGTAGTATCTCTTTACAACAAAAGCTCGCAAAATTGTATTAATATATTTGTCAATATCTCAGAAACTGTTGGTTTTTAAAAATATATACCATATAAAAGTTTTTTTTAAGTTTAATAGTACTACAATTTTCCAATGATAAGTTATCTATTATCTCAAATAGTTGCGGGGATACGGAAATTTCAGCTTCTGTACAGTACCCTGAAAGTCATTTTCATGGGAAAATTAAAACAGACAGTTTATTTCTAATCCTAATCAACGCCTAGATACGAATTTTAATCAAAATCGTTAATACCTAATTCGAGAAAATTGATTTTTTCTCTTTTCGCCCTTTACTAAACTACTCTTAATTTTAAGTTTAAACAGACACTGTAACACTATTGAATTAATCACCCCACTTTGGGCGTCGACTGAAACACTACGGATTTTTGCTAGATAAAATAATGCTGTGATGATGTTTAGGTTGTCTATAGCTCCGTGGTCGAGCGCCTATCATCACTGTACGGAAAATATACCGTTTAACCAGCTGTCTATAGCTCCATGGTCGAGCACTAATTAGAACGGTATAATTAATAAATGTAAGAAAGAGAACTGTTGATGGCTGTTTATTCACACACGGTTTATTCAAATGACATATGTTAATTACTTATACATACTCCAATTAAATGCTTTACATAACGCACACTTGTGATATTATGTAAGTTATTTTACACTGTGTTAAGACTGTGACTGCCAGTGTGTGGCTCTGACTGCGTTGTGCGTGCGGATGGATGCTTGTCTGTCATTTGGCTGCTTGGCAGATACGCACAAACGGTTTATATATGACATACCCCTTGCGAACTAACTAATATAAAGAGTCCTGGCTACAGGTGTTGCGAAGGCTAGCTTCTTATTGGTATAGGGAATTGGGTTCTTTGCCAAATACTGCGGAGTTGTTCCTTTTAACAGGAAATAACGCAGTTGTTCTTTTAACAGGAAATGTTGTATTAAAAAAATAATATTTTAGTGGTGAAATCCTTTTCACATTATTTCTGAAATGCGTGGGTTTCTTCATGGATGAATCTTAAAAGGATACTCTACATATATTACTTTAAAGTAAAATTACCTTCATCCATGACTTTTTATATAATTTAGAGTAATCCAAACCAATATCATTACAACACACAGACAGACGGCACTACAAAGGCCACTTTTCAGAGTTCGGGAGGTCATGAGACGTTGACATCGATCAACATTTCAGGTTAAATTATTTTTACGGTCGCAATATTTTACCTTTAGTGTTCAAAAAGTTTTAAAATATATATATTCACGTATATATTTAAAGTTATTGGTTTTATAAAAATATGCTTCGAATAAAATATTTGTATTATAAATAGATCTACATATTATCAATCATAAGTAATTTCATATCTCAAATAGTCTAGGAGATATTATTTAAAAACATGAGAATTTACGCATCAGATTGGAACCCTTAAAGTCATTTTGCTGAAATATGGAGGGTATCCATTTTGTTTGTAATATTTATAAAGGTTTAGAAATGAAATTTAATCAAAATCGTTCATGTTTTGCGCTTCAGTAAGCTACACTTAATTTTAGGGTTGAATATCCAATTCCAAAAAACACTTGGGGGCAATCCTATGAAAACCCTAAATACCAAGTTTTAGGCCAATCGGTAAAATGGTTTAAGCTCTAGTCGGAGATACAGACAGATGGAAATTCGAAAACCACTTTTTCGGATTCGGGGAGTTATGAAACTTCGAGATTCATCAAAATCTCAAGTTAAATTTTTTTTGACGTTCACAATACTTTCTCTAACTGTAAGATAACGAGAAAGTAAAAAAAATAAGCTATCAAGATTTTTATTCAAAGTTTCATTAATTCCAATTTATAAGATGTTCTCATTTCTGAAGTATGTTATCACTGGAGATTAGTTGTAAATCCATACTAATTTTGAGAAAAGTATAAAAAATTTACTTAGCTTACAACTAATATTCATGACCTGAAACTTAATTGTATGACTTTAAACATCTTACATGACCAAAACCTCATTTTATGACATTCATGACTTTAATCACTGAGAGACACCCTCACCAGGTCTAATTATTATTTTAATCTTTTTCTATTCTTCAATTCAATTGTTATTTTCATAGTGACCACTTAATCGGGTAATATGGAATGTTCTTCCAAGTACAAAGCAACAAAGGCTGGAGTATATAAGTATTTCTATTAACACACGATTCACTTTAAAAGACAGTTCCAGACCTGTAAAAAAAAAAAAACCACTCAGCCCTTAAAAGAAAATCATAGCATTTCTACGTAACCGGTCTACCCAGTAAATCCACAAGCTCTCGAATATTTATTTTGAAATTAACATCCTCGGTGTGCTTATATCCGGAACTAATTACGTGATCGTTTGATCGGCTTACTTGTGGTCAGAGTGAGGGAGAACGAGCGCTCTTGATCCGTTATTTTAGAGTACATTCACCGTGTGTGTGAATTAGATACGTAATGTGTGTGTTTTTGCGTGGGGGCGTAGTCAGGACAAGGTCAACATCAACAACAAAGATATTGATTTAAAAAAACTGTGCGTTAGTTACAGATACATGAACGCTGTTACGAAAATAAAAACTATTTTATAAACGGAATATTAGAGTTTTGTAACGGTGTATAAGGTGTTTAAGATCGTCATATCACTAACGTTAGCTTAGTTTATTGGTTTCGAGTGACAAAGAACCCGAACCAAACTAGGTAACTATTTGGACAAAACTTGTAAAAAAAATCTCATAAAAATTACAAGTTAATACATTTTGAGTAAAATAATAAGTTCAAAATAAGAATCATCAAAGTTTGCCATTTTATATTTTAACGTATTATCAGAATAATTTCCAACCATAATCGGAGGGCTGAGGTGTAAAGTCTACCAATGCCACCCGGGTTGAAATTATTTTATAGCAAACTCTCAGCTCAACTGCTTTCGCACTACATAAGGACTAAAATACCTGTATCTGGCAGGATCTGAACCCGAAGATTGGTCAGCAATAATTATTAATGTTAAATGTTCTGAATTACGGGTGTGATAAAGAGTTCATTCAAATTCAAGTTGAAGGCAGCAGATTTATCAACATAAAAATTAAAGGCAGTTATTTGAAAACAAATTTATTAAAGAATTGGTGGCCTGGCGGTCTAGGGGTAAGGTGTCATACTTCTATGCTGGCGGCCGGGGTTCAATCCTCGGTCGTGGCAAAGATTTATTTGATTACCAAACCCTTCCTTCACCTCTGACAAGACATCTTGTGAATGTGAGGAATGCCAGGCCTCCACCGTGGTTCGTATTCCACGTTAAACTGTAGGTCCTCCCTTTCCTCTCACAATCACCCTACCATTACACATTAGCGTAAGTGCGTACAACCCGAACGGGTAGTAAGACGCGGTGCTAATAATAATAATAATTAAAGAATTAATTTGTAAGTCCAGCATACAAGTGTTTTTTATTTACGTTGTGATAGTTTTAAATTATTATTACGCCTACTACTATTATTTTAAAATGTATTATTATATTTTAACTATAATTTAAATATTGGGTGTGCATTTGAAAACTTTCCGCCAAAATATCTCGAAAACAACGCATTGCAGAAAAAAAATGCTTTAAACAAAAGTTGTTTGTTCTGAGGGGGAAGGCGGGAAGGCTGGTATGACCTTGGGTGGCGTTGCTAAGGTGACTTAAAGGTCACTTTGATTATTTTTTAAACAAGATCCCCTATTTTTTTATTACATGTTCCTGTAGATCACTTTGTGCCATTTTCAAAATGGTAATTTTAAATTTTTTTAAGTAAAAACTATCACAAGTAATAAGCCTCATAAGTTTTTGAGTCGCCGGTACCAGGCGCGGCATTAAAATTGGGCCTATTCAAACATAGCTCGGTAAGGTACAAGTGTTTGTGTGCTGTGTGCTCGCAAACGTGTGTTTGTTAGCGTTTATGTGTATTTGTAAAATAATTATTGAGAAAACCCCTTTTTTAATTTTAAGTTTATGGGAGGTTCTTGAAATGCTCTCGATTTTGAGCTAAACAATGATAGGCCTATATAGTCTATTTGAGAATTAACTTCTGACTTTTTGTTGGGTTGCTTTTGTAATACTTCTACATGCCATTGGTCCCGGCAAAGATTTATCTGATTGCCAAACCCTTCCTTCATCTCGTGTATTAATCACAACTTGTGAATGTGTGTAACGCCAGCCTCCACCGTGGTTCGGATCCCACGTAAAAACTGTATGCTCTTTATATCATATCGCAATCACCCTATAATTACACATTAGCGTAAGTGCGTACAACCCAAACGGATAGTAAGACGCGGTGCTAATAATAATAATAATAATAATAATAATAATAATAATAATAATAATGATGATTCATGCAAATACTATCATATTTTTTTAACTCTTCGATATTTGCTGGTTTTTGTCCTCATAAGAAAATATAGGGGCGTTAACTCAGGTGGCTTTTCTAGCCACTCATTATTGGTCCTCTTCTGCCAATCCATTTTCCATTAAATCTGTTGTCTAGCCATTGACGAACGAGTAGTGTATGGTGAGGGGGACTCAATTTTGCTGAAAATTTAAAAGATCTTTATCAAGCTCTATGTCTCCCTTATTGTCAAGTTGATTTTCTAGGGTGTGTACTATGAGAGGAGGAATAGCTTCGTCAAGCATGTCTAAGTATTTTACTCCTGTCAAATTTCCGTCAGTAAATATCAGAACAATAATCGTCTCACCTAATATACCTGTCCAAACGTTTATTTTTTCTGGCCTGAGTATGTCCGTCAATACATTTTTGAGGATTTTGATCACTCCAATAACAACAGTTGGGATTATTTTAAAAAAAAACACTTAAAAACAAAGTGCACTCTTCAGAAAAACCGATACATTCTAATAACAATGGATTCGCATTCAATAATTCGATCATTTCTTCGTAAAACTGTACTCGCGTATCAAGATAATCTGCTTAATGATGTACCTGCATTTTATACGGATGAAACTTATTTAATTTTAAAGTTTTATGAACCGAACCAATTGATATACCAGTAGCTTTAGACATTTTCCGCACTGAACTTTTGGGATTTTCCACATAAGTGGCCAGAATTTCCATTCGAGTTAATTCCCTCAATACTGTACGCGCAGTCCATTTTTTGTTTGCGACAAATCCAATTGCTTTAAAATTTGAAACAAGATCCAAAACATAGCTATGTGATACGTTTTTGTCCTGGTGTCTTTGGTTGAATGTTACTGCCATTCTTCGAGGATAATGAACCTCGGTTCTACACAGAAAAATCAATTCTGTTTTCCCTTCCAGACTGTAAATGATTTTTCAAGATTGGATGTTAACAGTAGAAAGCAAACGAGGAAACTAATGGACTTGTTACTGAAATTGATAGTAAAAACAATGTTTTGTTTACGTTCTTACACACAAACACTTGTACCTTCCCGAGATATGTTTGAATAGCCCAAATTCTAATGCCACGCCCGGTGCCGACGACTAAAATACTTGTAACGCTCATTTCTAGTCGCATCTTTTACTATAAAGAGCTAAGAATTACCATTTTAAAAATGGCCTAAAATGATCTACAAGAACATGTAATAAAAAAAATTGGGGGTCTAATTTAAAAGAAACCAAAGTGACCTTAACGTGACCTTAGCAACGCCACCCAAGGTCATACCAGCTTTACCACCTTACCCTTCAGAACCAAACAACTTTTGTTTAAAATATTTTTTTCTGCATTGCATTGTTTTCGAGATATTTTGGTGGAAAGTTTTCGTTGCTTCTATCAATACCAAAACATAAACAATAAGTATTAATACATAGGCCTACCACAATTTGGTTTGATGACCCGCATCGGTGGGCATGTGGTC
Source organism: Timema douglasi (assembly GCA_901482245.1). Taxonomy (NCBI): domain Eukaryota; kingdom Metazoa; phylum Arthropoda; class Insecta; order Phasmatodea; family Timematidae; genus Timema; species Timema douglasi. The sequence goes on from CABEEJ010001659.1 coordinate 113,342, forward strand.
TACATATCGAGCTCATTTAGCTTATTTTGATGGTCGTGAGGTTAGGGTTCAATTTCCAGTCGATTATAATAAGGGCGGGTTTTTCACGTTACCTTCACGCTATTGAGAGTACATTTTCTCCTAATTTTACCTTACTCATCCCTAGGTCAATAGCGAAACTAACGTACATTCCTATAACCCAAATTGGCAGTGAAAAGCAATAAAAATATTCGTTTATGAAAAATAAAATTGCACCTCTGGCGTACGGAGGTGTTTTTTATAAGATTTTTCACTCTTACATCTTCCAAATGTTTGTAAACTTCCTCTAAATTATACCTTTAGTTTCCCATTAGTTTATGTAAGTGAAGAAGCAGAATGGGTAGAAAAACGTGGATTAAAATGAAAAGTTTATTTGAATGATGTCTGACTCTAAGATTTTTGCTAAAAATAAGAGTTGGTTATTGGTTTAACATATAAACACGATATAAATCAGGAAATTGAGGGACACGGAGGGATGTTTTTGCCACCAGGAGCAGATATATCCAATTATAGAATACGAATGAAAAAGACAGGAAAGGGGAAAACAAAGGGGAGGGGGGAGGAAATATACAAGGTTTTCAAAGAAACAACATCTCTTCTGGTAGCAATACATCGTATAAATTCCAGCCCTGATGCACATCAAAGTGTTAATTAAAAACAAGTAATTGTTAATTCCTACTTGTGAAATAAATTCACGCAGAATGTGGTGAAATCTCTCCGCAAGTTTCCATTCGCGCATCTAGGCAAGAACGAGTAAACCAGATTAGTTAAGAAACGAACGCGCTGGAAAGTGTAGGGGAGAAAAAAAGTTAACTTGGTTTAACTCTACTACTAGATTTTCTGTTGAACTTTATTGAATCGATAGAGAAATACGTGGATTACGTTATTTGTATAGTTGTAACACTGTTACTCTAGTAATAGGGTCTTCACCGTGAAACTGCTGCTTCTAGTTTGATTAGCATAAGTGAATACGAAGAAGAATTCGCCAGTCTCGTCATGTATGGTTCATCTATGATTAGAAGGTCTGGGTTCAAATCCCGGAATGACGTACTGAAGTGGTTTCGTGTGAATGGTTTCTCACCCTTGGTTCGCTGAAATCCTGACACATTACTTTTAAAATTCTACCTTCCTCAAACCTAGCTCTATAGTGTGCTTAATGCATATAGCCCGAATGGTTAGTCACATGAGGTGTACAGAAATATTCCCCCATAAAAACTGGGTAGATAAGGTTATCTTAAGGAGTTACGCTAAAAATCACCTGTATCAAGAATTAGAAACGACACTGAAAGTAAAAAGTCCCCTTAAATGTATTTAATTGGGAATCGAACACTTGAGATACCAGGACAAAGCTACACACGTTGTGTACATTAAATTCTGGTTATAAAGTTGTAAAAAATTCAACATTCCATGTAAGATATGTATATAATGCTAAAGTGAATGTGCTAAATGTGGTGAGTTTGAACAGTCACCGGTGATTCTGCATTCTGATTCTGATCTCTGATTCTGGTTCAGTTGGGGAATCTAAAAAATGTATTTACCATTTCACATACTTACCGAACATTTTACAAAATCACCTGTGAGCTTACAAAATTATCATCAGCCTCTGGTGAATGTTAATAAGTCACGTAGAGATTAGGTTAGGTTAGGTTAGTTTGGATTTATTTTCCGTATTTTCATCAACATAGATTAGGTATTTTATAAAATCACCAGTAAGTGTAGATAATATAGTTCATGTTTCATACTTTCATCAAAATGCATTGGTAAAGTTATAAAATCCCTGGTAAATTTAGATAAATTCTATTATTTGTTAAATAAACTATTGCTTTCAGTGATTTTAAACATTCACCAGTTATTTTATAAAATAACGAATTTAACACATTCATAGTAATATATATTCTATCGTTAAAGTAGTAAATGAAACAATATATATAATTACCAGTTATTTTCCAAAGTAGCCGATTTTAATGGTTGATTTGATTAAATACATGCAATTTATTATTTTAACCGGCTATTTTACATAACAACCAAACCTATTTGGTTGAAGTGATAAATTATAATATTCTAAAGGTTAGGTTAGACTAAACGAACAGGTTCCATCAAGATAACACCACACGCCGGCACTCAATAAAAGATCGACCTCAATTGATACGCACAACAGACGCCGCCACGTATGACTCAGAAAGAGACCCAGACAGGTTCAAACTTGCACATATGTGAGATTTATTTATCAATGTAGCCAGAGGGCACCGGTTACAATACCTAATATCCGGTGATTATGTATATTAGCCTAATTTATCGAATCAACAGTAACATATATTTACAAACAATTCAATATTTTAATGGCATGTGCGTATAACCCGAACGGGTAGTAAGACGTGGTGCTAATAATAATAATAATAATAATTTAATGGCATGCACCATCTTTTTTTTTTTTAATGGCTTCTTACCCGTCTGTTTGAACTATATATAACGTTGTTTTAAAAAAATGCCCAAATCATTCATGTTTTTACTATTTATTGTTATTAGTTTTAAGTTTCGTATTACAAAATAATATGTTTTGAAATGGCGTGGTATTTCAATGGAGCAGCGATATTATAAAATTATTTTGGTTTCTTTGAGTTTTAAAGTAAAATTCAAACTTTCACTTAGTTTTCAGTTAGTGTAAATAGGACAACCGTTGTTACTGGAATATCCCGTTTAACATAGCTCTGGTTGATGGTATTATACTTGCTCCTCCTGGGAGGAAAATGCAAGTGTTGATAGTGCAATGTCCGGTCCTTAATTTGTTCCTCTTTGTCAAGAGAAGGCGAGGAAATACGAGTAGTAGAGAACGCTTGACTTTAGTGACAGCCTTGAAGTTGAGTGGCTACTTTATATCCACGACATTCAAGTGGGACCTGGCCTCACTTGTCCACCCTCTCCCTGTGACGTCAAACATTTACGTGCCCTCAGTATCAAAACAAACACAAGCGCCATCTTAGTTAAAGGAAAGGCCGGCGGAAAGATTTTTTGATGAATTTGAGTATTAACATTGCTCTAATTGGGAAATTTAATAGCCGGAACGGTAACTAACAGCCAATAATTTCTTAATATATTTTACAGCATGAAACTATTACATTCTTATTGGGGATTTCACTTATCAGATCAAATCAGATTTTCTTACGAATTCTGCGTCCGTGTCACATATTTCATTGCTTTGGTTAGTAGACGTAGACGAAAATATATTGCTACTATTAAACTTTTAAATTTTGTTTCTAGCTTCAGATTTATTTTTCAGCTCATTCTTCTTTTTCCCATTTCTTTCTGTCTTTCTATGTTTTATAACACAAATTTGAGGAGATATATAATAAAATTGAAGTTTATTATTAGAAGAAACGTGAAAAAGTAAATAACCACGTGTGTATATAAAAAAGTATTTATTTTGTAATAAGACAAGTACCTATGCTACGGGATTATTTTTTCTGTAAGCCAGTTCATTTTACTGATAAGAACATGACGGTTTGGGCATAAGAAATATAGATCTGTAACATTTACAAATACATAGAGTAGTTTGTGTTTAAGAAAAGCTACTGGTGAAACAAAATTAAAATATGTGTTATTGAATTATAATGAAGCAAAATGTGGTTTACAATTTAATAATAAATTTTTAACTATAGGAAGCTGAATTAAATTAATTTCATTCCAGACAATATTGAAGTTTGAGCTTGCCAAAATAATGATCCAACGTTGCATTAAACTGGTAATAAAACGTCCAATGCGAGTTGTGCTTTTTTACACACGTTCATTTTAATCAAACTTCTCAGTCATTTTTGCGAAAAAAATATTTTTACGCTTATTATTATCATCTGCACGCTGCATATATCTCCATTTTTAACTATACATATTTTCTTAAAAGTTTTTAGTCAAAAACCTATCTTTTTGCGAAATTCATACGAAATAAAGTATCCATATGTAGAATATTTTTCTGCATATTTTGCATATTTTAAATATTTTATTAATATTAATACATTTCAAGTTTTATATATTTTATTTACAATAAATAATAGCACACATTTTATAAACGTAGTATTTATTTTATTTTGTTCCTTTTTTTATACTTTAGCATTGTTGAGCCATATCTCTTTCAGTCTTGTAAAAATAAGAATCTTGAATCGAAACGTTCGTAATATATTTTCGTATCAACCGGAATCGCGTTCCGGCCTAATTCAAGTACTGGGTATTAATATAGTTTAAAGTTTTCCGGGAAATTTTGAATATGAAAATTTTCTGCAGAGGTGACTTGTGGTGGAAGGGTTAAATTGTAGAGGTGGTATCTGGAGCCTGTTATACTTCCTAAAATATAGTGTGTTAAGAGAAGAGTGGAGCATGGGGTGGAGAGGGGGAAGGGGGAACGGCCACCGAAGCACGTTTGATGATATTTCTGGTGTTAACGCCCTTAGTAGTATTTCTTAAGTATAAACGTTGACATTTGGTATATCTATATCTCGACTAAATTAGTTCCATTTAATCAGTTGAAATTATTTTACAGAAATAATAATTAAAAATCTTCCGTTTTGGAAAATTTTCCGGAAAAAATATAAGTAGAATTTTCCAAAACGGAAAATTGTCCCTCTGATATCTCTAGGTATTAAGATACGAAGCAAAAACTATAAAAAAAACCTAGCAGAAAAATCATGGCTCATTCACCAGTTAAGCCTCACGTACATGATATTACTGGTCTATTCATCGTTGATGATGCGTCATTAAATGATGACAATATTCGTACAAGCTAACGAAATGTCATCATATGACCAATTATTAGAATCACTGTTGATTGCCTCCCAGCATCAATGAGCAGCGAAACATCATTTTGAAAAATGGAACAATAAAGTGCATTGATCAATTTGTTGAAGAGTTTGGGAAATACTCATCCATATGGGGTGTTGAAAGTTCGGAATACATGAGAGATATCAAAGGTAAGATGGTACAATGGGGATAAGTGTGTGTTGATGTAATGGTGAAATAGGATTTCGATGGATTTTTAGTAGAGGGTGTTGATGCTCGTATGAATAAATAAAGAGAAGAGAGAACGAAATAAAATCAAATAGAGTGATGGAGTTGAAGTTTGGATGGAAAATACCGCAAGGGAAACCAAGGAAGAGATGGAAGTAGAGGCTAACTTCAAGTGTGCGAGTGAGAGGAGAAGATTGTACGAGGGCTAGGGAGGAAAATGAAGTCATTTTACTAAACTGTGCTGGCCACAGGCTGGAAACAGTTCATAACCATGATGAGTAGGAGCAATTAACGTGCAAGAACTCTATATATTAGCAACCAGAAAGAAGATATAAATAATAATAGTAAAAATAATAATAACAGCTTATTAAAATATGGGCTCTAAAATAATGAAAGACATTACATTTGAACGAATATAAACCATCGACATACAAACTAAATATATAAATTAATTTTAGAACAAAACATATATTTGTTCATTTCCTCAGGGTGGAGTGGCCTCTTGCCATGGAATGTCCTCATCTCCAATAAAGTATTCTTGATATCTCTTCTTGGTATTAAGTCATGAAGCCAAACATTATTTCAAGAACTACATAACTTCTCTATCGATGCAATTTTGAATAAGAATGTGTTTGAAATTAATCATCAACCTAACTCTCTGGTGCATCACCACTGATGATTCGTCACTACTGTGAACACGATGATTTAGTCCAAGGAGAGATGAGATGAATATAGCCAGGGAATTTGACTGGGGAGAGAGAACTGCATCATGGAGAATAAGACAGTGAACACGGCTAGGTAACTCTCATCCTACTAATACGTAAAAATTGTTTGTCCTGGTACTCTTTCACGCTAAAAACCCTATACCGATTGTTATTTGTTATTATTATTAGCACCGCGTCTTACTACCCGTTCGGGATATACTCACTTACGCTAATGTGTAATGGTAGGGTGATTGTGAGATGAACTGGAGGACCTACAGTTTAACGTGGAATCCGAACCACGGTGGTATTATAGCTAACATTTATTTATATAAAAGTTATTTGCCCATTTTTAAATTAACATATAAATGGTTAACATATGTTTTTAACATTGGATTGTTATTATTTTGTATGTTCTATCTTAAGACAAGGTCCATTCCTTTTGTCCTCTGCCTCCTACTTCACCTCCCAGGATAAGGATTACTAAACAACGACTGTGCGAAGTATGGGTAATTATCTAATTAATAATACAAAACTTCATAATTTAACTGTTTATATTTAACTCCTTGTAGAGCCTCCTCTCCCTATCCCCCCACCCCATCCAATTAGACTTATGTTTACTTTCTTTTTTAATAATTACGATAGTGTATGTATTAAGGATGAAGACAGCTGTTGAATTAAGATGAATTGTACTCACATTTGTGTGAAGGTAAAATAAAAAACTATCCAATAAAAAAACACCCTCAGTACACCTGATCGAAATTTGAACCATTATCTTTCCCGTCATCGGCAGTCAAGTTTATTGCGAGCAGCAACGCCTTAGATCATTCAACCACCGTAGCGGGTCTAATGCACGTCTTGCTGATTGACCATTTGAATTAATTCAATTAAAAGAATCAAGGTGAGGAGAATGAATAAATATGGGATGTTCAGAACATCAGCATTTACCTGATGAGATTATGGAAAATTCACTGTGAAACAATGTGAAAAAAAACCCAGCTTTGTGCACCTGGCCAGGATTTGAACCGAATACTGACTAGAGTTAGAATTGAGTATGTCAGCTGATCTTACTGAGTTGAGAAACCATAGCTCAATCGATAGCGTGTGAACTAAGGGAGTTTAGGCCACCGGATTCGAATCTCGGTTAGGTCCACAAACTAATCAATGGTAAACTTGGGGATCCTCTTTCACAATGATGAATAGGGGCGGAGGAAATGGTTATTGTGTCTTTTTGAGTTCACATGACTAATTTGTTAGTCGCGTGGTGATTTAATAAACTAGTTTGGAGACTAAATATATAGTAATATAATAATATGCGTGTGAAAAGATAACTTTTTAAATTCTAAATCAGAAATTCGAAGCGAAATCGAAGTAAGTCGCGAGGCGAACTCCAAAATAAGTTGTTGTCTAGTGTCACTTTCCCTTAAAACTATTTTTTGTTATTAAATTATTCATTGACTGACAACATGGTTTCATACATGTTCCTTAACCAGGCCCATGGGACACCAGAGGATGAAGGCTGTTTCTAAGTCCACATGGGTGAAACTTAGCAGATGCTTCCACGTAACGGGGGTGGCCAACAGCATGAACATTGCAGTGGCTTAGCGACTACAGTAAGATCGGTGGTGGCTAGGTTCTGTACTAAAGATACAGTGACGTGGGGTATATTACGTCCTCTTGCAAAGGCTCGCGTGGCTGGTGCTGGGAAGCAGCAGTATCAGGATTATGATCGAGATGGTTCAAGATTGAACAGCTACGGGCGTGACCACATGGAGTGGTAGTTGGGCTATGGTGCTGTTATGTGGATAGGAAAAGCGAAAACTGTCCAGACTATCTTTTTTCATTGAAAAATCCTTTTGTCAAGAGAACAAAACCAACGGTGGCTCTTGTGGTGAAAAAAATTTGGGGGTAAGCTAGTCCCCCTTTTGAATCTACAGGCTGGGACTAATTCAGGGGGAGCGACTAACAAAAAATAGTTATCAAATAAAACTTGCCTTTACAGCATAGGAACATAGAATATAAGGCCGATGAGAAGGGCTGGGAAACAGGAAAGTTTAAAATGTAAAGATGTAGTGTGAAAATTGCGGGTTTAAGTGAAGTTTGGTGGAAAGGTCGAGGTTAAATAGTGTCTGGAAATTACACAATGTCCTATTCAGGTGAAAGGAGCGCAGAAAAATAAGTGGCAAAAATGATGAAAAATGCAGTGGTGGAAAGTGTAACCAAAGTGAGGTGTCGTAGTGATAAATTAATGTTTGTGAAATTAAACGCTAAGCCAGTGGTTATTTTGATAGTGCACGTGTACATGCCGAAAACTGCCCACAATGATGTTGAGGTAGAAGAATTATATGATTAAATTGAAGTAATTATTCAACATTAAGGAAGAGGGAAAGTGATAACCATCACCACGGACTATTGAAACAGTGTGGTTGGAGAAGGACCAGAGCAGAAGGTCATAGATTCATATGGACTGGGGAAGAGTAACAACAGAGGCCCGATGTTCAGAGAATTATGCTAGCGGAATGACCTGGTGCTGATGAATACCTGTTTAAAGAAATGGAGAACAAAACTATACACATGAAAGAGGAGATATCAGCAGAAACCAACTAAACTACAGCCTTGTTATACAGTGATTCAAGAATGGAGAGAAGGATCTGTGAATACATTGCCAGGTTCCGACATAGATTCGGACCACAACCTGCTGGTGGCGTACATTGAAACAAGATTGAAGAGGATCAGGAAGATCAGCAAGAGAAAACTGAGGTAGTTCTTAGAAAAATTATGAAACAAGAGTGACATTGTGATAAATATAATTGAACAAGACTTAATTGAGATAACAGAACAGAGTGTAAGTGCGAAAGGGATGTAGAATAGTGTTAGGAATATTTTTTGAATGTGCTTAGTGACAATTTTGGAAAAGAGAAGTGGACTGCACTAAATCCCTGAGTAACAACAGGAATGCTTCAGAAAATGGAAAAAAGAAAAAAATTTAGAAACGTTAACAAAGAAGAATATATAAGGTTAAACAATGAGATAGGAAGAGAAACAGACAAAGTGAGGAAATACTATTTATAGAAGACATGCCATGAGACTGTCAAACTGAAAATAAAAGGAGGGTATGACCTTTTGTACCAAAAATCAAAGGACCTGGGAGAGAATGAAAACAAAGGTGTTTGATCAATTGGAATAGAAATCCTCAAACTTTAGATGGTGGTGGATCATAAAGAAGTTCTTATGATTTGGCAAATATATATAGAAAAACTGCACGACAAGGAAACTCGACCAAGGAACCTAGAGATTGAAGCGGAAGACGAGATAGAGGAAGACGGAATAGGACCCGGCATATTAAAGAGTGAAAGGGAGAGAGCCATAAGGGGCATGTGAAGAACGAAAGCTGCTTGAGATGTTGACATGCCAGAGGTAAGGGATAAGGTGTTGAACTTCTGTGCTGAAGGTTCAATCCTAGGTCCCAGTACAGATTTATCTGATTGCCAAACCCTTCCTTCACCTCTGACAAGAAGTGTATTAATCACAGCTTGTGAATGTGTGGAATGACAGGCCTCCACCGTAGTTCGGATCCCATGTTAAACTGTAAGTCCTCCATTTCATCTCACAATCACTCTACCAATACACATGAGCTTAAGTGCGTATAACCTGAACGGGTAGTAAAATGCAGTGCTGCTAATAATAATAATAAGAAGAAGAAACAGAATAAACAAGCCAAGAAAGGTAGTGAGCACAGGGCTATCAGCCTCATCTCTCATGTAGGGAAGATCATGGAAAGAATAGTCAACAGGTGACTGGAACAACAAAAAGAGAAATTGTGATGGAAGAAGACCAATTTGGATTCAGATAAGGAGCCAGAGATGCCTTCGGGATAATGGGAATAATTTTAGAGAAAGTGTTGGAATCAAGGAAGAGCTTTACATTGGTTTCATCGACTGGTCAAAGGAGTTTGTTAGAGTGAAGTTGAAGAAACTGATGGGAATACTCAAGAAGATCGGCACCAACTGGAGGGACAGAAGGCTGATTGCAAACCTGTAACTGGGACAGCGAGTGAAGGTGAGTCTGAATGATTGAGATATCAACAGTGTAGAAATAGGGAAAGGAGTGAGACAGGGATGCTGTTGTCACCCCCAGTCTATTTAACTTGTATGGAGAATGGCTGGTCAAAGAAGCCTTGTAGGATGTGGCAATTTCAGAATAAGAGGACAAGTAATCAACGTAATAATTTACGCAGATAATCTAGAATTTCTGGCCAAAAATAAATAAGTGTTACAGGGAATCATGGATTGGATTATGGAGATAGGGAGAAGTTATTTCATGGAGATCAACATTGAGAAGTCAAAAGTGATCGTGATTTAAAAAAATTAAGAGCCAGTGGAAATCGAAATTGAAGGCAAGGGGCTGGAAAATATAGATCAGTTTGAGTACTTGGGAAGTCTGCTGATAAAGTATGCCTACTGCACTAAATAAATTAGGTCAGCGATCACCATGGTCAAGAAATCTATCAATAATATGAGGTTAGGCCTACTGTTGACCATCAAGTTGAATTTAGAACTGAAGAAGAAACTGATGAATTGCTACATTTAGAGCCTCGCAATGTATGAAGTAGAAACTGGTACTCTTAGGAAGATGGAAAAAACATACTTGTAGAGCTTTGGTGTTGTTGGAGAAAACATAAGAAGAGCAGGTGGACAGACAGATTGACAAATGAAAAAGTCTTAAGAAGAGTGGGTGAAGAGATAACCATTTTGGCTGTGATTCTTCATTACAAAGCAAACTGGATCTGACACATACTTCGGAAAAACCGTCTTCTGCGCAACATCAGAGAAGGAAAGGTTAAGGAAAATAAGAGGTTAGAAAGAAGGAGGATTCAAATATTAGATGACTTGAAGGAAAGAAGAAAATCCTGGGAACTCAAGGAGGAGGCAGAGGACATGGTTCTTTGTAGGTATAACTACACTGGTATAACTTATAAGGAATGGACCTGTTGTAATACAGAGCACTTAATAATAATAATAATAATTAATTATTCATTAAATTCATCAAGGTAGAGGGAAATATCCAGTAAGAGAAACAAGACACACTATATTATTTTATGCTATTATATCTAAACTATTTATCATTTACAGGATGTCCCAAAGTCGCGCATCAATGGGGAATTCGCTTGCAATTATTTCTTTATTTTTTATCACATATGGACCATGTTTAACATTTACGAATGTGTGGAAGTCATTTTCATCTGTGGACGTGAAGGGTACACCCACAGAGATGCCACGGAGGAGCTTAATCTGTGGCACCCGGAGTGAAACCCAATTGTGCAAAGCACCATGAACAGATTTCTCCAGAAATTCAAGGTCACAGGATGTGTAACCGATGCACCACGATCAGGATGCCCCATCACACAGGCCAAGGTTGGGGGAACGGTCCTGGTGAAGACGTTTGCGAGCCCGAAGAAATCCATGCAACAAACCAGCTTGGAGACCAATGTGCCTCGGACATCCGTTTATCACATACTGAATAAGTACAAATACCACCCGTACAAGTTGCAAGTTCTGCAGCACCTGACCGAGGACGATCCGGGCCATCAGGTTGAAATGTGCGAATGGTTTCTGCAGCAGCTGGAGGACGATGCGAAATTCCTGTCAACAGTCATGTTCTCAGACGAAGCGAGTTTTTATGTCAATGGCGAGGTCAACCATCAAAACGTGCGCTACTGATTCCCAGAGAACCCCCACTGGTGTGGACTGTGAAACGACCGGGTCGTTAGCCCATACTTTTTGGCGGCAATATCAACAGTTTATCGTACCTGGCAATGTTGGGGTATTCGTTAGTGCCGTACATGGGCACCATTGGTTCTCGGCCACTGTGGTTCATGCAGGATTGGGCACCCCCTCATTATGCCAGCCAGATGTATTATTGGCTGGATGAAAACTTACCATATTAGATTGGTTGAAGGGGTACCGTAGACTGGGCTCCTCGATCCCTGGACTTGAATCCTTTGGATTTTGTTTTATGGGGCTACTTGAAGTCGCAAGTGTATGCACAAAAGATCAGGGATAGAGACTATCTGGTTGAGCGAATTAGCGCATAGTGACACGCCGTTTCTCCGGACATTGTGTCCAACATTCTCAGGAACATGAAACGTCGCCTCCAACTATGTGTTGACGTTCATAGGGCTCATATTGAACACATAATGTAATTTCCCATTGATGTGTGATTTTCGGGACACCATTTAAATAAAAATTGTAGCCCTAGATTCATCAAGATAATTCCAACGAGATAAATTATCAAGGACTAAACTAATAATATTGGATGTTTACGTGTTATGATTTGAGTGCATACAAGGAATACAGTAGCCTACATCTAAAAAATTTGTTTATTATACTTCTTGTATGTGTAGAGGTTCTAAAATTATTGTGTGTTTAAATGCGTCATAATCAGTGAGATATTTTAAATAGGCTCCTTTTAAAAATGATTGCATGTTGAACATATCGTGTTTAGTGAGGTTATTCAAAGCTACTCGCAATGTATCTAAGTTTTCATATTATTTTGAAATGTTTCAAACATGCTAGTATTATCAAGGGTGTCAAAGTAAAAGTGAAAGAAATGGGTCCAATGACATTCCAAAGATTTTAACATCCCTAAATAATAAAAATAATAGCTCGCTAAGATAACCTGCCCGGTGTTAGGTAATGAACGTATTTTGGCACATAATGGACCAGTCCAAACAACAGTTCACTGAGCCAACCTATTGGCGTTATGTAAAAAATTCACCGTCGCACATAATGGACCAGTCCAAACAATTAATCTACTTTTCTGTTCGTTGTAGTAAAAGGATATGCCACAAAGTACCTTACCGATTCTTCCTGATCTTGTGAGGATGCAAGTAATAATATATTCATACCCGTGAACACGCCTGGAAGAGGTTTAAGGCATAAAACAAGAAAATAATGCAAAATAGAAAAGTAACTATTTTGGAAGCTTTGAAATGTGTGCTGGAGGAAAATAGAGAGGATAAACTGGACAAAGGGGTAAACGAATAGAGAATCAATCTGTACATGGCTATAGGAAGAAATGCCAATTGGATGGGCCGCATAAAGAGAAGAAATGGCTAATTTTGTAATGTCATAGGAGGCAAAGTGGGAGGGGGTAAAAGGACCAGGAAAAAAACAAATGCAACTGAATGATTACCTCAATCAAGCAAAGAAGATGAAGTTTCAGGATATAAAAAAATACATGCTGGAGGAATTCATAATTAGTTGTACAAGACAACAAACCTATATTATTTGATTATTTAATATACTACCTTAAAGTGAAATCTTTTATAATGTAGTTAATAAACTAAGATATTTAAAATTGAGTCCTTAATATAAGCTCACCTGTACCAGAATGAAAAAAAAAGTTACTCAAATCGAAGTAGCACAATATAAATGGTGTAAAATATTTAAATAAGGGGCCGTAAAAGTGTGTGTTATTGTTGGAAAAGATAACTTAATTCAAAAAATACACTTCAAATCAAAATAGTTCTTAGAAATTCTTCGCACATAGATTTTGATAAAACGGGCAGAAAGAGGCAATCCACATTATGTAAGTTGCTGCGCATATTGGACGGTGTTTGTGTAGCCTCATTTATAGGTTTCAATAATACCAATTTATACCCCGCTCAACAAACATGTCATGTCTTGGGGAGTAAGGGGTGAAAAGAACGAAGTTTGAAGGGGATGCAAAGATGTTCCTGTTTTGAAAGCAAAAACTTTATCTGTGTTTGGGTATCAACACTATATATATATATATATATAGTGTTTGGGTATCAACACTATATATATATATATAT
>CABEEJ010001660.1:0-23454 GCA_901482245.1 Timema douglasi
AGTGAAGTTAGTACATTAAAATGGCGCTCAACGTGAAGGCATTCCAGTGTACGTTACAATTGGCGTTCCAATGTGGGGCATCCAGCATCTGTACGTTACAACACTGTGCTAAAAGGGGGGAAAAAAGTAATTTTTGGCAATGTTCGCTAGTCTGCTTATTTAAGGTGGAGATGTAAGGGACGTGAAAAAAAGAATATTGTTGTTTCAATTTTTATATCAAAAATCTTTTTGGTCTAAATAAGTCAAATACTGCTTCAATACTTGACAAAAAATAGTTTAGTAAAAACTGCAAAAATAATACTGACCTTTCCTCGCACTCCCTACATTCCCACCCACCTTAACTGTTTGGTTAAGTATAATTAAATCTGCCAAGACTATACTCTGTCGTCATGATAATAGAGCTGTTTATTCACACCTTCTCGACTAACTTATATAATTAAAGTTAAGACTTAGATAGAGTGCTCTGGAAAAACTATAACAAAAGATAGAAAAGTTGTGATTTAATGAAATAAACAGTTTAAAGATTGGTAGATGTATTAAGTGACATTAAAATTAAAGAATATCGATTAAAATTTGCTTCTTATGAACAACAAATTGTAAAATATTAACATTTTAGTTATAGTTTTTTCCATAGCATTCTATCTAAGTCTTAACTTTAATTATTACTACTCCTTACTATAAATTACTTGAGAATGTTTCCTAGAATGTAACTTATATACGCTATAATCACTCGCACGCTTCCGGATCCATTTTATTATTGTACCAACTATTTTTTGGAAGGCCGGATGGGCGTAACCTTTAAAACTACCAGTAAATACTGCAGTGGGGTGGGTCTCTTTAGGCTGACCTATTTTTTTTATTCAGGGCAATAGCTGTATACTTTCTAAACAAATAACATCAGTACGAGACTTAAAAATAACCTAACTTTAGACACCATACTAAACACCCAACCTTAGCACCAGTGATAATAACATCATTGATGGTCAAACGGTAAAGTGCGTCAGTACCACCTAAAACAAAACAAAAAAACTGGTATGCTGGTAGCAAAGTGGTCGGAGTTCTTATTCCTAATGGGTGTGTCACGATGTAGTCTCCACGCTGCCTACACACAAATATGGGTACATTTGGTCTAACTTTTACCTTCCAAGCATCTTTTTCCCATTAGTGCAAATACGGATAAAGCGTTCGTTCGTCCATCATAGCAGGCCCAACTCAGCTCTCGGCTCGCGCGTGGTATGGCAGTTAAAGGGAAAAGAAAACACCTACGATATACCAGAAATGTGTGCCGTGTATTCGTATTTGAATGATTACTAGACATTTTACACGGTTACGATGGGGGACAAAGCGACGTTTTTTTGTTAACAACTACAGTATGTCCCTATTATGAGAGAATGAAGAATGTGCACAGTGCTTAGCTGGGAGGCCATTCTAAATCTGTCAAAAACAGTCTTTTAAATGCAGTTTCTATACAAATATCATTTAATATTTCAACAATGTTCAGTCTTAGAAACTTCTAATAACTCTTTATCTCCATTAATGTTTAATCAGAAATGATCCACGTGCAATAGTGTTGATGTAAATTTACGATTTCTAAATGACTGTATCATAGAGTTGATTGACATGTGATGGCACGCTCAGATCGTGCGCGAATGTCCTAATTGCATTTGAAATATTGTTTTATTTCTGCCTGATTTAAAACAATGAGGCGTGTCTTGATGTTAGTCTGATATTGAGTGAAAATGTCCGTGTATCTCTTTATCGTTATTTTTAACAGTTTAAATTAACAATCAACAGAGGCTTGTTCGTTCCGGTGTAAGCTGCAGTCCACGTTTCATAGGAAGGTTCTTTTAGAAAATACAAATACATTTTCTGCAGTTGAACATTTCACTATATTATTATTATATTATGTATATTGAAAAATTACACCTAGACACGGGAATCGAACCGAGGACCTTTGGATTAATACGCCAAATCTCTATTCAGGAGTAGACCCGTGCTCAGAGTAATTCTTCACTTATATTTTAAGGCAGAGTCTGTAATGGACGTGTGTAAATCGACGCGAGTGTTCAATTAAGATCACTAGCTATCAGCTAACGTAGCCATGTTCGACTCAGGAGGGCCTTATACTGCCAAATGTACGAATGTTCATTTAACGATGGATTAATTAGCCAAGTTATTATATTTAATAATTACGGTTATAGCTACATCTAAATATGATAGTCTTTATTTATTTATCAACTATAATAGCTTTTCTATTTAATCTATTATATGATTATTGCTATTCTATAGGTATTGATAATATCTACCCAAGGTGACGGCTGCACAACCTACGTTTGGTGTTGAACAGAGTAAATTGTTATATTTATCTGTTCAGGCTGTACACATATGGGAGTTTAATGACATAGTACGGACCTAAAGAAAAAACGGCCATAGCTTTAAAATTTTACTCTAAAATTAAAAATATTATATGTGTACAATCACTCCAACATATCAGCTCCTTTAAAATGCAAACACTGTTTGGCTAAAGTTCTTAAAATAGGTAGAAATTATTTTCTAGTATAAAACTGTACTGTGTGTACTCTTGAACGACTAGGTGGACGATAATACGAACTATGTCGGCCAAGTGCCCGCGACTCTTGTCATCAACAATGGTCACAAATTTAAAGGCCCACTGTTTCTCATATTCAGACTCACCATTTATTTTTCATCTTGGTGACACAACTTTTCCTTTTATCTTATCTTCCCGCTTTCTCTTTCTTTTCTCTCGCATACGTTTTTCTTCGTTCTCTCTTTTTCTTTTTGCAAGTGTTCTTAACTAGGGTTGATGACATTATTTATGATTTTTGAGACTTTTTGTTTTCCATTTGAGTTTGTTTTGGTAGAGGTTATAGTTCTGAGAAAGGCGTGTGGCGTTGCTGAATGAGTGAACATGTAAAAAGTACTTGGTTGGTTATGCAAGACTAATCCAGTCTCTTTATTAGCTTGAGAAGAGGGGCATGCTGGGAGCTGCGCAGAATCATCTACTTCAGAGCTAACTTGATCCCCTAATATCGTGACGACAGAGCAGATACCTGTAGGTGAATCATGTTGATCACCACAAAACCACACGGTGTGCCCAATTGGTCAGTACGTGTTTGAAGTTGCTCTCATGCCCCTTCAGGGGAGCATGCCCTATGACTTGGGAACTATGCTTACCACTGACCACTGACTGCCCTCTTGCTCGCGGAAAGTGACCGAAACTGAGTACTCTTACCCGACATTATAAGTTTTCTTTAAAAAGCTAGTAGAAGCCATCATATGCCACTTTAGGAGAAAATGTTGCAGAGGTTATAAGAGACACCCATAAAAAAGTTTTTGCGCTACTGTAGAAAGTACTACTCCTACTTCTTTGACGTTCACTAATTGCTTAAGTTTTAAGGCCAAAATATTACAAAAAAAAAAGTACGAAAAATTGTTTCTTATCTATAAAATCTTCAGATCACTAGTAAAACTGTCAACGCAACTATCACTATCACTATAACCACACCTAGTTGCACAATGGCTGGCCGTTACTAGTTTCCCGGCAAGTATTACCAACCAACTTTGTATAAATGGCACTGCGTAGGCCTACTCTTAGACGATGCGTGCTCTTGGCCGAACCTCCCTTACATGATGATTAGGGGCGCCACCATTACGTCACGTTACAATTACATCGCATGTCCATTACATCGCGTTTCCCCCACCTCTCTACACATAGCTAACCCTACTCTGACGTACAACCAATAGGAATAAAGGGTCCCATGGCAGGGTACAAAGAGAGTAGAGTATATAACTAGTTACTCTCGTTCGAACCCAGATGAAGTCTAAAATAATTTATTCTGTCATTTTACTTAAATACGGAAATTCCTGGCACTGAGGTTGGGTGTTTAGGTAAGCTTTCTTTTTGAAACTCTGCAATACGTTCATTTAGAAAACTTTCGCTTTTTCATTTAATTTGAGATATTTAACGTGCATTTTCTGAAATGACATTATATCAGTACACGACTTATAAACTAACTTAAAGAGTACTGTTCGAGCCGAACATATTATCATGTTTTTTTTAGAGAGGTGGGCGGTATCAGTAGTTTGTGCCATAAGAAGGAGCTTTCCAAAAGACGGGGAAACATACAACCTGCATTACACCCACTAAACTAAAGGTTAATCTTAATAAACTTTTATTTCAACTACCATGAATGATGATAAAATATTTATCATGCCAAATTAAAGGTAACATTATGCTCAAAATGCTGTAGTCATTCAAATTTAAATAAAAACTCCTAGTAATTTGATAAAAAAAAAGTATATAGAAATTAATAAACATAAACATCCACTCTCTAGACGTTTATTTATTACCGTGAAAGGGGAAACCTATGTAGGAATAGAACCCGGAATAGAAGTGACTGAACTCAGGTGTCAAAAGTTCAATTAGAATAAAATCAATATTCATATAAATTAAGTAACCCCCACCCCCAAATCTGTACAAGCAGCTGGGAATCTAGTCCAGACCTCCACGTCACCAGCAGGCCAGAACCAGACAAGACTAGACTAACGCCTTTGTCCCCCGGCTAATTGTCCCCATCTAGCGACTATACATTTCAACTTATGAAGAAACCCAGATGGCAAAACTACACATCAGCTGTTTACATAGTGATGTTGGCAACTCTGATTATGTTACACACGAGGTTTGTGTGTTAGGGGAACCACACACACACACACACACACACACACACTAGCTGCGATCATCCTTATAGTCCACATCCGGCAAGTTGGATGCACGGCCACATTTTCATGTGTGATATGAAACTGTCCCTTTTAATAGATATTAGCAATCAACGCCTCTATTATAATACCAATAATAGTGTCTTCCTACAAAAATCCTACTATAGAGAAAGGATACGTTGTCTATGATCCTATAATCCATCATGATAGCCTAGCTATGGAAAATGTCCAAACTATTTAAATGAAACTATTAAACTCGATAAATCCACCAAGCTCTAAATTTCACACTTCGGTTTAATTAACTTTTTCCCTAAGGACGTTCATCACCAGAAACCTTATCAAATGAATTACAATGAAGCAATAGCAGTGGTTTTAGGCCCTTCTCCCACTTATGTATAGACTACAGTGATTGATGATTGGTCACTAACGTCGGGGTTCCCCGGGCTGCTGTAGAACAGATTTGTTTTTACGTCGACATTATAATCAAAGTCTATAAGGATCAATGGTGCACCTAGAAACTTTCGTTGTGGTGGGCGTACGATCAAGGCTGTGGCCAAAATGAGCTCTGTGTGGAGGGAGGGAGGGTGGGGAACAACACACTGTCAGAAGTCAACAAAATGTACACACATTAGAGATTAGACGCTAATTGGAGGTTTTGTCAAGGTAGATGAGGGCAGCGATTTTATTACTGTAATGTCAGTGACCTACATACAATGTATCAACACTTTTTTTTGTACCTTTCCTTTTACTAATGATGATTTTAGGGGCACGTAAAATGTGTTTTATGGTTAGTTTAAAAAAATATATCAAGTGGTCTTAAAATGTAGCTTTTACACTTGACAAATCTTCACTGCTCTGTATTTCAATTTTTACTTAACATGATTTTATTTAAGATATTAATGAAATTATTTGCAGCAAGAGGCAAATGCCCCCCTCTCCTCTAGGTGCGCCACTGAATTACTGGTACACCCCTTTTCCTGTCATGTTTTACGAAAAATGTATCGGAAAAAATGTAATCTTTGAGCATACCACCAAGGGTGAGTGTAGTTGTAGCTTGTAAGCATAGCCTGCCTTGGTTCAAGCGCAGGGGTTTGGTAAATCACAGTGACGTTCTGTTTCCTCTCAACTTAACACACATGCAGATCATTATAAAACCTGCCAAACACGTGGTGTGATGCTAACAGCGCACACATTAACCACCACATGTAATTGGTGATTGTTATCACACGTTATAATGAAAGATGAGAAGTATCCTAACCAGGGTCATTAAAAGAAGAGCGGCAAATAAACCCTCCCCCACTCCTCTACCCCATCAGAAGTCAAACCGAGAAAACAAATAAATAAGTAGCGTAGCGTTTTTATTTTATAAAATAAAAAGAGGTTCCAGTTATGTTTTGGACCGTGAATCACTTGCTCAGGTTATCCGCATTAATTACCCTTTTGGGATAGAGATGAAGAAGGTAAAATGTAGAGGAAACGTGCCAGAATTTGCTTGGAGGGAGGGTAGAAAATAATTAAAAACCCTTTCTCAGTAGACTAGATAAAGATTATAACCCCAACAAACTCCTGTACATACAAGCTTGACATTTAGTCTGTCTACCCACCTATGCGGCCTTATTTCGTACCAGAATCCTCCAATAAAGTAGTATTTGGATAGGATAAACGACCTTACAGAACGGTCGTCCTACCAAAATCAAGGTATACCTAGATACAGTACTGATCCTAATAGTAACGGTGATGGTTCAATCCGGTCAAGTTCTGTGCCCGCGTGGTCTAACTCTCTCTCTCGCAGTACACTAGACTGCCAATGACGGGGATATCAAGGTTCGAATCTCGGTCGGGTGTACTAAGGGTGGTTTTCCCTAAATGGTTATCCACTCTCCCTCCACGTAAATGCGGGTACACTTCCTTTAAATATAACCTTAATTCCTAAAATCATTTGGAGGTCAGGTTTCGAATCCCAGCCGGGTGTACTGAGGGATGTTTTGTTAACTGGTTCTCACTCTTCCTTTACACATATTCGAGTTTTAAATTACATCCCTTTCAAATTCTACCTCTCTTATATCTACCCCAATAGTGTGATTAGATGCGGGTATCCTAAATGGGTAGTGAGACTACTTGACCATATTTATTATTTCAAATATTCTGTGACTTAATAAACGTACATTTATTTTCAAATACATTATTCTCATTTTATAATGACTGATAATCTATTGATATTTAATCAATTATATCTGCCAAACAAAATGTACATTTTCTAACACCATATAGGTCCTATTATGGTATTATATTTTGGTTTAATCCTTCTTTAACTGTGTCTAACA
The DNA here is from genome assembly GCA_901482245.1 of Timema douglasi. NCBI lineage: Eukaryota > Metazoa > Arthropoda > Insecta > Phasmatodea > Timematidae > Timema > Timema douglasi. The sequence continues at coordinate 7,062 of CABEEJ010001660.1, forward strand.
TCCTAGTTACAAATACATTTTACTTTACATTAACTAACTATTATTTTTTCTTATAATTTTGTGACCCAATAAATCAAAACTTCTCTTTTCAAGTCTTAACTTATCTTATATATATCGCTACTTACCTCTTAATTTTATAAGATCTTCTAAAATGTAAACATAAATAATTGTTAGAAACAAAGATCTAACTAACGAAGTCAATTTTTGGCATGTTCGCAACACACAACATAACATTATAATATAAATTAATGTTTTGTGTTTTTAACCTTCAGAAATGGCGATCCTACGAGATATACCGCAGCGTGAGAATATTTTCCTCCAAGTAGGCGGCGACCTTAAGAGCCCGTCTCGCCCCATGGATAGCACCTAACTTAGGTATAGGTGAAACCATACATCACATCGTAGTGCGGTTTCCGTATTCTCCTTTTGAAAATAGTTCAACTAAAACAAGTGACACCTAAGAAGGGGAGATAGGTGTTCAATCCCGGTCGGGTGTAAAGAGAGCGGTTGGTTTTGCCTACATCGTTTTACTCTCTCTCTCCACGTACATTCAGGTGCGCTATCTTTAAATTAAGCCTTACTAATACCTAAAAAAAATTAGTGTAGCTAATACATAGGCGTATAACCTGAACGGTAAGTAAGACGCGGTGTTAACAAAAATGAAATCCAACAAAATTGAAGAAATAATTATTCTCAGGTAATAAAAACAACCAAACTAATTCCAATCTCAAGTGGCTACGTTTTCTGGTTATAAATGAATCATGCCGTGAGAGGGGCTCTTGAGGAAACACGAGCTGACGAGGACCAATAGTGGCACTGAAAGGTACGAATACGTGTTAAACCTACTTCGGTGGCCGCGCGGTCTAGTGCGTCACTTTCATGTTAGGCTAGACTGCCGAGCACAGGGGTTTCGGGGTTCAAATCACGGTCGGATGTGTTGAGGGGGGGATTTTCCAAAAGGGTTTTTAACTCTCCCTCCATGAAAATACGGGTACAGTTCCTCTAAATTCAACCTTTCTCATCCCTAACTCATTAGTGTAATTATTACATAAGCGTATAACCTGACGTTGTGCTAAAAACAAGTTTAAATAAGGAAAGAGCTCGTCTACTTACTCCAGGCGTTGATCACACCACTAATCGTGTCACCAGGCGAGTCCATCTCGGTAATCCCCACCAGCACCATATTCCAGCGAACACGGTGCACATGTGTCTTCTCCCTAGCAACGGGCGTGCGGCGCGGCGTCACTATTCGGTTCCCACGCACGATACTTGCCTGGTCACGAACACGCGCACTTTAGATCACTTTCTGTTGTTTTTAAAAAAAAGAGAGGGCGGATTCATTGGTTGTCTTTCTCAGTACTACCATCAGCATCAAGTCACTGTTCTGTTACCACGACACCCGTGCGATCACTGCATCATATTTCAAAGCTGAAAGGACATTTCTAAACATCCGTCACCAGTGGCGGAGAGACAGGGGTGGTACATAGGTACAATGTACCCAAATTACGTTTTAAGAGGTGCATAATGCCATGTCTACCCACCCATATTATAAGATAAAATACAATACAAAGCATTAAATTGGAGCATTTTAAACTATAAGTTAAATATTTTTATATATTGGTGTGTAGAAGTATAGCCCAATTTTCATAGAAAGGACCATATCTGAGAGTTAGAAAAGTTACTAGATTTACTTTCACTTATTCATACGTCAATCATGTGATCTGAAGCTGCCAATCTTGACGGATATTATTAACATCTATAAACTAATTTGAAATAACATTATAGTCATCAATATTGACCACAATTTTATTTCATCGAAACTGTTATTTCTACTGTGTTCTAACTTACAAACTGGAAGCGAGAAAAATGCGAGAATTGAAACAAATAACTGAAATACTAACTGTATCACCACTATTCATGGTCAAGTTCACGGCAATCAAGAATAAAGGACCGTCACTAAATAGTTACGACAAAGATGATGTTTATTCCCGGGAGAGAAGATGAAACAACAGATTTTTCTGGGCGATGTTGACCCGACACTGTCCGCTGTCGGCCGGTAGAGAGCTGTGGACGTTGTGTTAACAGTATGGTAGCCCGGTTATTGCTAACTAGTGATCTTCGCACTTCCTCGCTGATAATGAATGACATCTCCTGACATCGCCATGGGCTGGGCGGTAGCTCACGACTTGGCCGAATGGTCAGGGAGGCTGACTACAGATCTAGACAAGCGGTACCTAATCTCATTTAATATTAATGTCCTGGCAACCCTCGCCGATGGCCGCAAGGACAAAGATGCCAGTCTCGTATTTCTTATGGTTCATCGTAGTCCGGGAGGGATCCGGGAAGTTAAATTAGAATCCTTGTTAGGTGGACTGAGGCTTTTATCAACGGTTTCTCACTCTTTCTTGAAAAAATGTTGGTACACTTCTATGCATTCTACCTTATTAGTGTAAAACGCACTTAGGTGGCTGCATGGTCTAAGGCGTTACTCTAGCAATAGACTAGACGGGGAGATAGGGACTCGACTCCAGTTGGGTGTAATGGTTTTTTCCTTAAATGATTTTCCATTCTCCCACCATGCAAATTCGGGTACACTTCGTTTAAAATTGAACTTTTCTAATCCCTAGCGCAAATTAGTGTAAATATGCAGATAGTCTGGATGGGTAGTAAGATACACAGCTAGAAGAAAACCTGTCTCTATGGTTAAAAAGAGGGTTGTTTATGATTTTGTCCTAGTAGTTTAGTTTGTTAATCATATATATTTTTGTCTCTGAAGGAAAACAAACCCCGCACCCTTAAATAAGGAGGCAGACGCAGGTGCCAATTAACTGGTCTTAATCGATGTTTAGAAAATTCACTTTAAGGCCCTTGATTTTTTACAGTCAAATTTCTGTAAACATTACAAAATTTAAGTGTTCAAAAGGGCAATATTGATTTGAGTTCTAGGAATGTAACAGATAGATTTTACTGCCGCCGGAGTTGCATCTGAAGGAGTGAAGTCTAAATAATAAAAATAATACTAGGACAGGAAAAAGTTATGTTCAGAATGATACATAAAAGTATAAGTCAGTCAAATCTCAAATACAACATCAAACATTATTTAAAATTTTATATTTAGGGGGTTTGTAAGTATCAGCAATAATTTAGATATACTGGGATGAGTATACTTCATCGTTGTGTCCTAAGTTCTCTTCAAGTTTTTAAATGCCACGAATTAAAAATAAAAATCTTTTCACGTTGTCTTTGTACATTTCTACCCTACAGCTACACTAGATAAAATTTTATGTTCAGTAAATTTAAAACTATTCACTATTTTCATCACGTTGCCTTTCTCACTTAAACTGATATTCATAACGGCAGCGAGCTAACAAATGACTAACATTGCTCTAGTAATAAGGTTAGATATATGATAAATGGCCGATAGTGTTATACAGTTATAGAGTTAGATAGGTGAGACGTGGCTGATAGAGTTAGATAGGTGAGACGTGGCTGAGAGAGTTAGATAGGTGAGACGTGGCTGAGAGAGTTAGATAGGTGAGACGTGGCTGATAGAGTTAGATAGGTGAGACGTGGCTGATAGAGTTAGATAGGTGAGACGTGGCTGATAGAGTTAGATAGGTGAGACGTGGCTGATAGAGTTAGATAGGTGAGACGTGGCTGATAGAGTTAGATAGGTGAGACGTGGCTGATAGAGTTAGATAGGTGAGACGTGGCTGATAGAGTTAGATAGGTGAGACGTGGCTGATAGAGTTAGATAGGTGAGACGTGGCTGATAGAGTTAGATAGGTGAGACGTGGCTGATAGAGTTAGATAGGTGAGACGTGGCTGATAGAGTTAGATAGGTGAGACGTGGCTGATAGAGTTAGATAGGTGAGACGTGGCTGATAGAGTTAGATAGGTGAGACGTGGCTGATAGAGTTAGATAGGTGAGACGTGGCTGATAGAGTTAGATAGGTGAGACGTGGCTGATAGAGTTAGATAGGTGAGACGTGGCTGATAGAGTTAGATAGGTGAGACGTGGCTGATAGAGTTAGATAGGTGAGACGTGGCTGATAGAGTTAGATAGGTGAGACGTGGCTGATAGAGTTAGATAGGTGAGACGTGGCTGATAGAGTTAGATAGGTGAGACGTGGCTGATAGAGTTAGATAGGTGAGACGTGGCTGATAGAGTTAGATAGGTGAGACGTGGCTGATAGAGTTAGATAGGTGAGACGTGGCTGATAGAGTTAGATAGGTGAGACGTGGCTGATAGAGTTAGATAGGTGAGACGTGGCTGATAGAGTTAGATAGGTGAGACGTGGCTGATAGAGTTAGATAGGTGAGACGTGGCTGATAGAGTTAGATAGGTGAGACGTGGCTGATAGAGTTAGATAGGTGAGACGTGGCTGATAGAGTTAGATAGGTGAGACGTGGCTGATAGAGTTAGATAGGTGAGACGTGGCTGATAGAGTTAGATAGGTGAGACGTGGCTGATAGAGTTAGATAGGTGAGACGTGGCTGATAGAGTTAGATAGGTGAGACGTGGCTGATAGAGTTAGATAGGTGAGACGTGGCTGATAGAGTTAGATAGGTGAGACGTGGCTGATAGAGTTAGATAGGTGAGACGTGGCTGATAGAGTTAGATAGGTGAGACGTGGCTGATAGAGTTAGATAGGTGAGACGTGGCTGATAGAGTTAGATAGGTGAGACGTGGCTGATAGAGTTAGATAGGTGAGACGTGGCTGATAGAGTTAGATAGGTGAGACGTGGCTGATAGAGTTAGATAGGTGAGACGTGGCTGATAGAGTTAGATAGGTGAGACGTGGCTGATAGAGTTAGATAGGTGAGACGTGGCTGATAGAGTTAGATAGGTGAGACGTGGCTGATAGAGTTAGATAGGTGAGACGTGGCTGATAGAGTTAGATAGGTGAGACGTGGCTGATAGAGTTAGATAGGTGAGACGTGGCTGATAGAGTTAGATAGGTGAGACGTGGCTGATAGAGTTAGATAGGTGAGACGTGGCTGATAGAGTTAGATAGGTGAGACGTGGCTGATAGAGTTAGATAGGTGAGACGTGGCTGATAGAGTTAGATAGGTGAGACGTGGCTGATAGAGTTAGATAGGTGAGACGTGGCTGATAGAGTTAGATAGGTGAGACGTGGCTGATAGAGTTAGATAGGTGAGACGTGGCTGATAGAGTTAGATAGGTGAGACGTGGCTGATAGAGTTAGATAGGTGAGACGTGTCTGATAGAGTTAGATAGGTGAGACGTGGCTGATAGAGTTAGACAAGTGAGACGTGGCTGATAGAGTTAGATAGGTGTGACGTGGCTGATAGAGTTAGATAGGTTAGACGTGTCTGATAAAGTTAGATAGGTGAGACGTGGCTGATAGTTACATGAGACGAGGCTGGACGCAACTATGTACCCCTCTCTCAGTCGGTCTGGGAGTTACAGGACGCAACTTGTACTCCTAAGGATCCCAAAACCATTTTCTGGACGCAATTCCATTTCCCCGGTTCGTAAACAGAAATAACGGGGTTCCTTTTAAGTCAATTATGAATGTGTGATTACCAGTGATTGATTCGGGAATATTTCTAGAAGATACAAAGGTAGTTCAAAAGATCCACTACAGAATGAGCTATGTATGCGCAGGACCTGGTGCATAGCAAGGATTAGAAGGATTAAAATAAAGCAAAACGTTTTAAAGTTAACCTTGATCATAGGAAAATATAGAAAAGCAAATTTTTTACAAAAAGAAAAAAAAAGAACTTGCACCTATTAGCAGGATGTTTATGCCATAAGTATCACAATGCACTTGAGCGTCATTTACAAAGAGATTAGTGTCTGAATTCCTGGCGCATGTACTGATTTACTCCCCTCTACCCCCACCCTAAGCGTATTCTAACTCTCCACTACAGAATACGGATACCTTATCTGATCCCTACCCTATCTTTGTAAATATGCGGACGCCGGAGATCTCAGCCGGGTTGTAAGACACGGAACACGGGGAATAATTTAATACAAAGTTTATTTCGTGGGAGCTAACCGAGACTCAATTAGAATGTCTCTGTCTGGGCGAGCTTGGAATCCTCCACGCGAGGCGACAGATGACCTTCCCCAAGAACTTGACGTCCATCCCATGACGTCACAGGCTTTGTACGAGCGCACTCTGCTGTGAAGTGAGTGAACTATTATTATACTTCGCAATTAGAGTTATTATACGACCGGCGATTACTGCGCAGCGAGACGGAAGACATCGGGGTCGTCACTTTTATTGTTTTAAAGGTCTCAATCGAAAAAAATAATATGTAAATACAATTTAACAACAAGGAAATACAAAATTCAAGCCGGAAAAAATATATGTAGTTTTCTACTAACATCAAGATTTTTATCTTTTGTGCAACACGTTTTCACTAGCCGTCGGTGTTAACTGTATATTTATATTAATGGAGTAGAGATGAATAAGGTATCATTTAGAGGAAATGTACCCAAATTTGTGCACGTAAAGTGGGGAAACCACTTTCAATACACAAAGTTGGAATTCTTAGCTCAACTTTCCGTCACTGATAAACTATTCTACTGCAAGAATGACACCTTAAACCGTTCGACCACTGATGCAGGTAGAAACCAAGGCTATTAACGACTTAATATAACTGGTAGGATTTGAAAGGTAAACTTAGTAGGAATTGCATTCATATTAGACTGGAGACACGACGGTAAAACAACAATCATAAGTAGGGCATACCCATTTGAAAAACCTCACCAGTGCACCTGACAAGGGAATCGAACCACGAACTTCACTGTCACCTGTGATCAATTAAAACTTATAGAGATTACATTATAAACCTTTATTTGATGGTTTTAAAATTATTATTATTCAATAAAAGATCTGATTTAGTTTGATTAGAAAAGTTAGCAGCTTTAGGAACTTATAGAGCGTAATTAGTGGAATTATCTAAGTTTAATCAATCTTATCAAGATAGATACGGAATGTAAGAATTGTAAGTTTTCAGGAAGGGAACAAGATGAGGAGGGTGAACTATGAGTTTTAATTAAGGAAACAGGATGATGAGGGTGAACTATGAGTTTTAATCAAGGAAACAGGATGATGAGGGTGAACTATGAGTTTTAATGAAGGAAAACAGGATGATGAGGGTGAACTATGAGTTTTAATCAAGGAAACAGGATTATGAGGGTGAGTTATAAGGAAGTGAGACGAGGAAGGTGAATAATATGAACGTGGACAAAGATTGGGAAACTAAACTCTGGATAAAACTATCCCAGTGGATGCAGTCTGTACTAAACATAGGTCTCCCGAGACTTGAGTGGGTGTGCTAACCGCTCACCTAACCCTGGCAGTGGTAAAACAGTCCACAACTCATTTAAGTCCATTTAAATCCAAGTGTAACTCGAAAACTTTTAAAAAAAACTGTTATTGTAAAAAGTAAATTTTTTTTTAAACTTCTGTTTTCACATTTTTAAAATCTCCATTTTAAAATTATAATTAATTATGAACTTAGTATACAAATACAGCTCAGTTAATAATCTATTGGGCCGTACTTTTAGTAAATTCCATATCATTCGTACCCCGACTTCCTTCACACCCCGTGAATGTTAAATTCTAGCTCACCCAAAAATTCGAACCAAAGTTTACAAAGGGTGTGCTTAGTAACTGACAACTAGCAGAAACTACCATGTATTCATTCGCCAAGCCATATGATCTGCAAGGTCATGTGTTGAGTTGCCAATATTGGCAGTAAAGCCTTTCACAACATATAACTTGTTTTTAGTTAATGTTTACTTCTGCTGTCAGCTACCACCATTCCTATGGCAAAGAGACTCCACCCCACCATCGCAGTATTTTTTTAAATTATTTTTTCAGGCACATATCTTCTTCTTCTTGTTGTTGTTATTCTCTTTGGGTGTGAAACGTGGCATCTTGCCTTACATGACGAAAACAAGTTTAAGGAGTTCGAGAACAAGGTGCTTAGAAAGATATTTGGCCAAATAGGGATGAGGCTACTGGGGAGTGAAGGAGGTTACATAATGAGTTATACACCCTGTACTCGTCACAAGCATTGTTAGGGCAATCAAGTCTCATAGTTAACAATGGGAAGGACAACATGCAGCGTGAATGGAAGAATCTAGAACCTTGTTCAGGGTATTGTCTGACAAACCCAGCGGGACGAGACCTTTGGGAAGACCCAGACGAAGATGGGAGGATAACATTAGAATGGGCCTGAAAGAGGTAATGAGGTGGACTGGATAGTTGAGGTTCATGTGTAAAACAACTCTCATTACGCTAGGCCGGGATACAAACCGAGATCAAACCTCGAGTGTAAGAACAAATAATTGCGTCCGTACTGGTGGTCAAGCGGTGTGAGGTGCTAAGTCCCCAATATACCGGATCACCGGTGACGAGGGGTCACGGATTGAATATTAACTCGCTGCAATTAGGTTGGTTTAAAATGTGAGCTATATCCACGCTAATGTAGGTGCACGTCCTCTGATTAACCTGTCTCATCCTTAGCTGTTTATATTTAATGGCCAAGAAAGCCTCTTTAGCCCGCTGGCAACAATCTCCATAACCCGCACTGGTGGTCACATGATCTACACATCATATAGTATGGATTGACCGTAACGGGGAGAATCCCTGTCGGTAATAATGAAAGAGTTTGTCCCTATGTAATTTAACACTTTCCTTCCACGCAAATTAGGGTACATTCAAACTAAAACTGTACCTTCCTCTTCCCTATTCCATACATGTATTTTTAACACCGCGATTTAGGCCTCTACTCGTTTGGGTTATAAGCATATGTACCAATTAGACTAACGAGTTAGGGATGAGGAAGGTTGAATGTATAAGAAATGTGCTCGCGTGTGCATGGAGAGAGAGAGAGAGTGTAAAACCACCCTCAGTACAACCGGCCGGGAGTCGAGCCTCGAGCTTCCTGTTATCGGCAGTCTAGTATATTCCGTGTGACGTTGTGCTAGCTTAGGCCAGGGGTGAGTAGCCTCATGGCGTTGGTAGGGCACGTGTCACTTCAAGGATTACTTGTAAAACCCCACATCTCATGTATTGTAAAGTAATTTTTCAAAAATTAGAATAGTGCACCAGACATAGATAAACAGATCGATAGTAACGATTATATCTTTTAACATTAAGCTGTACCCACTTCGGTGGCCGTATAGTATAAGGCGCTACTCCCACAGTAGACTAGACTGGCGATGACGGGGAGATCCAGATTCGAATCTAGGTCGGGTGTACTGAGGAGGATTTTCCAGAATAGTTTTCCATTCTCCCTCCACGCAAATGCGGGTACACTTCCGGTGAATATAACCTTCATAATCCCTAAAACCACCAGAGTAATTAGTACATAGATGTATAATCCGAAAGGGTACTAAGACGGGGTGCTAAAAAAATAAATCTTCAAAAATAGCTATTTTTGATTTTAATTAATTATAATACATGACGGTGGAGAATGTATAGTTTTTAAACAATGAAGATATATTATATAATTGATCCGAAAAATTTGCGCAAAGGCCGCACCTAATACTCCGAAAGGCCACATGTGGCCTAAAGGCCGCAGGTTCCCCATCCCTGGTTTAGACCATGAGGCCATGGAAGCGAGTATTAAAGTAATTAATAGATGCGTCCAACCCAAACGGATACTAAGACGCAGTGACATACAAAAAAACAACTTTAATGGTATTTACGTTAAAGGTAACTTTAAAAAAATAATTAAAACGTCTCAGATAGTCAGTCGAACCCGCTGGCAATTCACTATCCTTAATGTTGTTGACGTCATCGACGGAGATCAGACATCACGTCACCGCTCTCATGTTAAAACTATAAACAAGGAGTAATAATAGTGGACACACTTCAGTGAATCTTAATTATGTCAGCTTTCTGAAGAGATCCCTGTATAGTTATGACGCCATTGCACCGCGGCGCGGAGTATAGTTCCTGTCCGATTCACAACGGGTTGTATTAAATTAATTTGTACAGCTCAAGGAGACACGCGACGGTGCGAAACACACCTCTTCCCGTCAAAAGTACCGGCGGCCTTCGCCACCCAAGAAAACAATCACCTTAGCTCAGTCGCTAGAGCATCTGTCCACCGAGATAGGGGTAACGTGTTCGACCCCCCCACCTTCAAGGCATGACGGTTTCCGCTTCTCCAGTGATGAACGAACAGCCCGAGGAGTGGGTATACTCCATTCACGGTAGGAATTACTCTCTGGAAGGGCTTTTTTCCTACCAATATCCTACTATATAATAGATTTCTGGTAGGGAAAAAGGCCTTTCAGAAAACAATTCCTACGGTGAACGGACTTTACTTGAGTCCATCTACCTTAGGAGAGGTGGGAACGGACGGCTAGCAGAAGCTTTTTATTGCAAACATTAAGTACAAGTCATTAATGTTAACCTATATAGAAATAATTATTTTCTTTTTGATCCCAAATTATTATCAATCAAATGATTTATCAAACGTTACTAATAATACTTCGTTTCGTCTTAACTGCTATTAGCACCGCGACTTACTACCCGTTCGGGTTATACGCACTTACGCTAATTTGCAATGGTAGGGTGATTGTGAGATGAAATAGAGGACCTACAATTTAACGTGGAATCCGAACCACGGTGGAGGCCTGGCACTCGACACATTCACAAGATGTCTTGTCAGAGGTGAAGGAAGGGTTTGGTAATCAGATAAATCTGTGCCGGGACCTGGGATTGAACCCACGGCCACCAGTACAGAAGTCTGACACCTTACCCCTAGACCACCAAGTCACCTCCGTCTAAACCTGTTCAGGTTATACTCAGATGTACTAATCATACTAATGAGTTAGGGATAAGGAAGAATGAATTTGGAGGAAGTGTACACACATTTGCGTTTAGAGAGAGAGAGAGAGGAACACACTTAAGGAAAAACCACCCTCAGTTCACCCGACCGGGATTCGAACTCTGATCTCTGTCATATTATATTATAATCTTATAACCGGCCACCAAAATAAATAGCTGTTTCTTATAACTCAACACAATATTAGTTTCAAAAACAAAACGTTCCCATAGTAACGGGACGGTGACATGGTCTCCGCTGGGGGATGAGATCGACTCCTGACAGGATCATTTGCCTTGTACCTGCACGGGTTTGGCTAGAAAGCAGGGACACGAACAGAAATATGTATCGGTTCTGGATCTTGTATTGGTTCTTCCAGTAAACGTTTTTAGGTTCCAGTTCTGGTTCCTTTAATATATATATAATATTTATATATAATATATATAGGCCTATATATATGTATAAATTAAACTGGAATACATCAGACTTTGAAAAAAAAAATCCCGAGGAAAAAAATAGTATGTCAAAAGACGTTTAATTTAAAGAAAGAAGGGCATAAAATGCCGTTTAAAAAATAATAATTTAAGAACCAATAAACTTTATTTTATGAAACAAGATATATATCGATTCCAATTACTGTTCTAGTTATTAGGAGATTAACATTTAGTGTAACTGTCCCAGTTCTGTTTTCATCAAAATAACCGTTAGTTCCGGTTCATCTCCCTGGTAGAAAGTGGGGCTGGAGGGGAGGTCTTGGACCCCGGCTACTCCAGTGTGGTTCACTTAGACAGTGCACGTTAATTAACCTTCTGATAAATAACTGGACTGTTTCCTGACATAGTAGACAAGAAACGTTACTGATATATGTTTTAAGAAACACGTTGTGCGCACAGTTAAGTCGTGGATTGTCCAACTAACTTAAAAAAATAAAATAAAATCATATATTAGGCCTAATTATTACTGCAGACTAATTAAGTAGGCCAATTAATTATAAATTACAGTATTTGAATATTTAAGCTATATCGGTAATTAATTAATAAAATTGTTAACAGCAAATACTAATCATACTCACTGATGACTACAAGGTCTAAGGCGTCAGAATCGCATTAGTTTGGATTATGCTAACGGTGAAGGAGAAGTAGCGGTTCAAATCACGGCCAAGATGTTTTACTCAATTTGGTTTATCATTGTGATTTTCCAATCCTATCCGTTTGAATGTCAGTGCACTTCTTCAAAGCTGCCGTTCTCATCCTTACCCCCTAAATTAGGTCCGTCAATAGCCGTGGTGTTAAGGCGGGGCGGAAAGTGACGCGAGAAAAGGCCAGCGTTTTTGCGGTTTTTATAGAAAAACGTTTGTTGGCACAAATAAATCGAATATTTCTCCAGTAAAAACACAAATATTCATTTTCTTCACATGGTGACATCAACAGTTGTTGAATATCTGTTAAGTATTATTATTATTATTATTATTATTATTATTAGCACCGCGTCTTACTACCCGTTCGTATTATACGCACTAACGCTAATGTGCAATGGTAGGGTGATTGTGAGATGAAATGTAGGACCTATAGTTTACGTGGGATCCGAACCACGGTGGAGGCCTGGCATTCCACACATTCACAAGTTGTGTTTAATACACGTCTTGTCAAATATCTGTTAAGGTTGTTCTAGAATTAAATGACTACTTTCTCTCTTCATTTAAAAAGTTTATCATCTGATGACGCTATGCTCTTGAGCCATGACAGATATTCAAGCTCTGTTTATATCAGCATGTGAAAAAAAATTAAAGACTATGTTTCTACTGGAGCAATATTTTATTTATTTTGGCAAAAAAAAAAAAGTATTGCTATACAAACTGAAAAAAAGTTGGCCTTTTCTCGCGTTCCCTTCCATCCCACCTAAAGAGTGATATATATATATATATATTTCCTTGTCTGTCCTCCTAATGAGGGCTAGAACTGTCCCATTCCAGCGGCCTGTACGTGTTAAGTGTACGACAGTTATTTGCAACGGGACTGACCTACTCGGCCGGTGTCCACCCGAGGTGTCGTGTCGTAATAATTCCCGCCAGGAATAAACTACGTACCGTAGTTCGAATACGGGCCCTAGGTCCCAAAAATAGCCCCAGACCCCCGTTAACCTACGTCAACAGTTAACTCGCTCACAACAAGATATAATTCAGGGACATTTTCGAACGATTAACATTAATTTTGTTAGCACCTGGTTTGGTAACAAGTTCGTGCTAATTACTGTGTGTTGGGGTCTTAGGGATGAGGATACTTGAATTTAGAGAAAGTGTAACCCACATTTGCGTGGAGGGAGGGAGAGAATCTACTAGTAAAAATCACCCTTTTTACATCCAGCCGTGATTCGAGTCGAGATCGCCCAATCATCGGCAGTCCAGACCATTGCAAGCATTCGACCACCGAGGCTAATTAACATTAAAAAGTTTTTAAATTATTTATTTTTTCTGTGCTCCGCGTCCTACTAACCGTCCTGGATATCCGCATGTTTACACTAACGTGGGAGAAATGAAAAAGGTAGAATTTAGAGGAAGTGTACCCGTATTTACCTTAAGAAAGAAACACTCTCCACACACCCACCCGGAAATAGAACCCCAACCTACCAGTCACAAAACCTGATATGACGAGGCTGACGTTCTAACACATGCGGGTGGTATTTAAACATGAACATTATTCGTGATCTGAGAGGATAGGAGTACCAATGCTCAGAGATCTTCCCCTCCCTTGTGTGTCCCCCCCTCTAAATTAATTATTAATCATGTATATTTGTGTCTGGCATTTCAATACTTAGGCTTGTAGCTTAGTCCGTTCATCATCGCAGGCCCAACTCAGCTCTCGGCTCGCGCGCGGTATGGCAGTTAGAGGAGAAAGAAAAACACGTACGATATGCCGGCAATGTGTGCTGTACATGGGTATTTGAATGATTACTCGAGACTTCGCGCGGTGACGATGGGGGACAATGCGACAAAGTTTCCTGTTAGTAACTATAGTCTGTTCCTACTATGCCGGAATGAAGATTTGTGGACAGTGCTTATCTGTGAAGTCATTCTAAACTGTCAAAAACAGCCTTTTTAATGACGTTTTTATCCAAATATCGTTTAATATTATACAATGTTCAGTATTAGGAACTTCTATTAACTCTTTTTCTCCATTAATGGTTAATCAGAAATAATCCACGTGCAGTGTTCGTATCACAGAGTTGATTGGCATGTGATGCACGCTCCTAAACACCTACAAATTCAAGCATGCTAAAAAAAATCTCACCACCACCTACGTTACGAAAAAACCCACCTAAGATGTAACCAAGGCTGTAGTCAGGGGGGGTCTGGGGGTTCAACCATCCGCTCCCCCCCCCCAATTTTTACGAACAAAATATATATGGCTTTATTTACGGTTCAAACAATATCAAAATTAATGTACAAGTACAAATTAGGGGGCTGTGTAGTCGTAAAAGCACTTCAGAGAGCTTCTAGAGGTGTTTATCACTTAGAATTTTTCCTAGCTTCTGGCAATTGGGGGATGTGTCCATCAACCCACCCCCACCCCCCCAGAAATTACTGGGTGGCTACGATCTTGGATATAAACTCTTCCGAACTAAATTTCTGTACACGGCTCCGGGAAAGACACATTCAATCAAAATAATCCTAACAATAAAGGCCGCATGCAAGCACCATTAAACTGAGAGAAACCGGTTCAAACAATACAGCATCGTCGCTGAGTCATCCTAGACGATTCTTCACACACGTGACAGCAAGCATGAAGCTAAACCGCCACTTGTGATCGATAACAATATAGACGGGGTCGTCTACATCAAAACGTTCCGTAACATCCACGCAAACGAGTCCGGAGCTTACCTTCCATTTCATTTGAATACCAGACTATTCGCCGCCATTCATCGCATTACGTGAGTGGGTTAGACAGGTTATTGACGTTCTGGATAAATAATTCAGTAGCTTGTTTCCTAAACACAAAAGTAAAACAAAGGTTATTCACTTGACAGTAACGACCTCATCGAAGCACTAAACACTATCACAATAAAACGGTACCACCAAAAATGTGAAATAAAATATTATCACCATATTTCTTTTCAAATTGAGAATTCCGAACACGCCGCCCGCACATCACCCAAAGAACACGCCGCCGGTTCGCCACAACGTAGATACACCCCCTTTCTCACCCCGAGCGTAGCTAGCACTGAGCGACAACAGACCCGACACGATACTCTCGAAACAAGTGTGTCCAACCTCGCACAGTGGCGGCGCCACGCTACTACTCGTTACAAATATATCACGCTTTGAGGAACCGGCGCCACTCAACTACTCGTTACAAATATATAACGTTTTGAGGAACCGGCGCCTCTGAACTACTCGTTACAAATATATAACGCTTTGATGAACCGGCGCCACTGAACTACTCGTTACAAATATATCACGCTGTGAGGAACAAGGGTGATTGTGAGATGAAATGGAGGACCTACAGTTTAACGTGGAATCCGAACCACGGTGGAGGCCTGGCATTCCCCACATTACTATAACTAACACAATATCATTTGTGTATACACATTTCCCCTCGTTTAGTTGAGGTATTTAACGTGCACTTTCCGAAACGACTGATTATATATACCAACATAATAATTTCTATGAGCGAAAGTGAAAGGACCTACCATTTTTGCCGGTAAAGGTATTTTCATACATTCCAAGAATCTTTTACACGCCACAATCTACATGGGACCGAAAGCTTTACTTCCCCTCCAAAGGAAGTTGTGCTACGGGCTTGATCACTTAAGAAAAATCCGTCGACCCCGGCTGGGTATGAACCCACGAACATGGGATCCTGAGGCGAGCACGTTACCCCAAAACCACCGAGGTAAACACGAAACGGTAGAGAACGATTATTCTCCACGATCAGACTGATGATCTTATTAATATTACAACACAGACAACACATGAGGTTGAAGGAAGCTTTTCCTTGAGTTTCAACGAGAGGATTTCTTCAGACGGGAAACTAATGGCGTCTAGAATCAAGGTCTTTTGTAAGTGCTCTGGCCAACGTCATTTCCTTCTCTAGAAACAATAGTCATCATAATTAAACTTGACTTTAGGAAATGCAGGCGTATATTAAGTTAATTATGTACATATATTTGGCACTGAATTAAGTGGGATTGAAGTACCAGGATCCCGTTATATATCTGCGGAATATTTTACCCCAGGAACAGCCATGGCAAACTTTTGGCTGATACGTGATGGGATTTTCTTTTACGGTGAGAGCCCAACCCCAAGCTGGAGTACCACCCCTATCGGGTGTCCACGACTGCTTATCCGATATATTTGCAGGTATCCTTAATTTATGAAGACTGTATCCTCTATCTACAACCTAAGAACGCTGTGCTGTGTGTGACAGGGACCCACTAACCACGAGTCACGTTATATATAGTCTACAAAACAGTCCCATTATAGATAGTCTACGAAACAGTCCCATTATAGATAGTCTACGAAACAGTCCCATTATAGATAGTCTACAAAACAGTCCCATTATAGATAGTCTAC
>CABEEJ010001660.1:33289-65295 GCA_901482245.1 Timema douglasi
CCAAGGGAATCCTACCTTAAAAGACTGTATAATGAGAGAACTTCGTCAAAATAACGTGTTTATGGGACGAGACTTCAATCAAACACTCTCAGTCATCCCAAGGAGAATCAGGAGTGACGAAGTAAACGCTTCCGTTAAATCATTTTTCATATGGAGCAATGGTGAAAAGCTCGAGCTCTCTGTCGACATGAGAGTGCATTTGAAAGGTGAACTGTCGCCCCCCCCCCCTCCAAAAAACAACAACACATATTTGAACTGCTTTTAAATATCGGCAATGATGATATAAAAGAAGTTGACGGAGAAATTGTAATTCCAAAAGATTTAGGCACAACATTATGTACCCTGGAATAACTTTTCTCAAAAATATACCCCTATGTTTAACATCTAAGTGAAAAAAATATTGTTTATGTGTAAGAGTTATCCTGGCACCAAGGAATGAAACTGCAAACTAATACATCAGTTCGAAGCTGAAAACAGTCTATCAATGGTCCGAGTGATTCTGTCAACTACCCAACTGAATTCTTGAATTCTCTGAATCCATCCTGTATGCCTCCTCGTCAACTCCATTTCCTACACAGACCAAAACACCTCACCAAAATTTAGTACAAAGAACTAAGAAGTCATCGACAAGAAACAGTTAATATTAATACACTGGCAAAAATTTTCTCATTGTAGTTTTAAAATGACCTTTTCAATAATAATATTAGACTTTGACTAAGAAAACGGTTATTTTGTACGCCCGAGCAAAGCACGGGTGCATTGCTAGTGTATTAATGATCATTTCTGTAGCTACACAGATTTTGGTAAAAACAGAATAAAAACACACAGTGAAAATGTTGACCCGTAGCTAACAATTTAAAATCCGCCTTGGTGGTCGAATGGTTTCAGGCGTCACTCTTGCAGTAGACTAGACTGCCGATGACGGGGAGATCGAGGTTCGAATCTCGTTCGGATGTACTGAGGATTTTTTTTCCTAAATAATTCTAAACTCTTCCTCCACGCAAATGTGGGCACAATTCCTCTAAATATAACCTTGCCCATTCTTAAAACCAATAGCGTAATTAATACATAAGTGTATAGTCCTAACGGGTAGTAAGACGCAACACTTAAAAAAACAGTTTACACTTGAGTTGTATCATACGTTTTAACAGCTCATCAGACTTTTCCATGGTGGAGTTATTCGGATTCTTCCCTCCCCTCCCCTCTATTCTGAGCGCGTAGCAATTGTTCCCAACTAATCCGGCGTAGAGTTAAGAAAGGACGCCCCTCGACGCTCGTCTCCTTGTTGACGACAGTCCGGCGCCTACACGCTAGACTTACTGCAGCACCGGGCATAAACAAGAGTTGCCTAACTCACAAGGGAGTATCGGAGTATAGCAAAATAACTTTCTTAACGTACATATTAATATTATAGGTAGGACACGTTTTTCTCAGTTATTAGTGCATCTGTATCCTAAGATAAAGGTCCTAGGTTCAATTACCAGTAGTCTATGTCGTCACTGTATTGCTCTATAATTAACTTAGCTTGTAAGTAGTGTGCTGATGTATAAGTCGGTTCAGAAAATGCAAATACAAGAATATTTTACTACATTTTTGTGACATTTGATAGATAGTATTAATATATATCAATAGTGACAGCTTCAGACAACATTACTTGACGAGTTACTACTTAACAGCAGAGCTAGATGTCAAATAAGGTTCTTACTTTGAAAATGGGACTGTACTTTTCCGGGCTGTTTGAGTAGTTGTGGACATTAAAGCGGAGGGGCGGGGGTAGGAGATGAAACTATTAAACACATTTAGGAGAATTCACCCGGCCAAGATTAGATCCCCGATCTCCTCGTCAACGTAGAGCCAAATGAGGTTAACGTATTAGCCCACATGTCCACCTATGCGGCTCTTAATCTTATCGAAATGTATGAGGTGTTCTAAGCACAAGGTAACATCGGTCCACAATCTCATACAAGTACAACATAAATGTTGTATAGTTGGATCGACATAGAAATAAACTTTTAAGAAAAAAAAAAGTTAAGTGTAGTCAGCATTTATATCTTAAAAGTTGTCAGAATTATTGACATTTTTTCAAAGGAGGACGCTACTAGACTAGCTAGCTTAACGTATGTAAGCATGAAAGCAGATATAAACTGTCAGATAAGGTCAATTCTATGGCGATCCGAATAGTAGTCATTACGATGCCACCCAGAGTCAAACCAGATTCCCCTGCGCTAGTTGTTGACCTACTTAGCCCTCCATCCATGTAGATGGTTATAAATATGGCGGTAATTCTAGATGTGTTATTTATCATCGAGTGTATTATTATGATTTTGTCCTATATATATTTTTAAATATTATTTACCCACCTTGGTGGTCGAACGAGCTAAGAAAGACTCTTAAGAAAGGCGTGTCCAACCTTTCCCCGACTGAGGGGAATCGCCCGTGGGCCATACATGACATTTGTAATACCTTATACCCAAATATAGTGTACACACACACACAACACACACACACACACACACACACACACACAGAGCACATCCATCCAATACACAAGTAACATTAAACTTACACTTCTGGAAACTATATGGAGGTTAGCGAGCACTTACGTCAGCAACCAGGGCCTAATTTGTTGTTTATTTCTGCAATTTTAAGTATTTTGATTTAATCTGGCGGGCCGTACAGAACGTTCTTGATGGGGGAGGGGGTGTGAACGCAAGTGGGTCGCGGGTTTGAATGCTTGTGATGGAAAGATCAGAGTTCGAATCCTGGTTTAATGTACTGAGAGTGGCTTTTCCTAAATGGTTTTCTACTCTCTCTCTCTCTCCGTGCAAATGCAAGTACACTTCCTCTAAATTCCACCTTCCTCAGCTCCAACCAATTAGAATAATTTGTTCATGTGCGTATAACCCGAAAGTATAGGGAGATGCGTTGCTAAACAAATTAAGTAAGATTTGCCGTTTTGGTATATTCATTTTTGAGCACCACGTCTACTGCTCGTCTGGAATGTTCGCATATTTACAATAATGAGATCGGGATGAGGGTGTTAGAATCACGCGGAGAGAAATAAGTAAACCATTTAACAAAAACTACCCTCATTAAATCTGACCGAGATTCGAACTTCAGCCTCTCCATCACAGGCAAACCAGACTAAAAAAAAAGCTTGGCCCGCGTACCTGTCGGTGAGGGTAAAAACATATTTAATAATAAAGCCAGTGTATCTGACACTACTCGAACTCAAGACCCAGTGCCGCCTGCTCGTGACCTTGAGAACGCCAACAAACCTGCAGCGGGCCCGCTGGCTGTGTGGAGGATAACGGTTACTCTGGAGGTGTGGTGGTATTAAATTGTCTAGTAAAACGTTTCCCGCCCATTCACCTGAATTAAGGAGGTTCAATACATTAAATACATTAAACATCTTGTAAAATGTATTATATTATAAGGCCAGGGTCTTTGCCACCAATAAATAATAATTTCTGGTTATGTATCAATTGCATCTTACCACCCGTCCAGGTTGTACGCTTATGTAATAATTACGCTGATGGTTTTAGATATTAGTAAAGGTTAAATTTAGAGGAAGTGTATACACAATTGCGTGGAGGTAGAGAGGAAAATCATTTAGGAAAAAACCACCCTAAGTACACCCGACTACCATGCTAGAGTACTCGATAAATGTATACCCGTCCATGTTCTACTGCAACTGAACGTTAAGAGAGATTAGGGTGATTAGAAAAAACACTTGACGTATACAGAGGTCGTTACATTGGCAAGTCACCTCACGTGATCATGACGGGGCAAATGCAGCGCGTTATCATTTGATTTTGTTTTCAGTTCCAGTCTATAACGCACAAACGGCGAGTTTCCGGACACCAGTCCTTTACTAAAAGTTTGTCTACTTTGAACCCCCTACGAACCCTAGAGGTTTGTAACATGTCTTCATTTACACCCTGTATACTGGCCTTATAGAGTATTTAATATATATGCTAAATAAATATTATATAATGGGAAGCGTTTAAATAATGCAGCTAAAGCAGGTGCCACACTATTTGAGAATGTGGACGAATGTTTCGGTCGAATATTTTCCAGAATGTTCGCCTACATTCGTGTCATGGTGAAACCCCAACTATTATTTGCCTGCCTTCTGTGAACCTCACACACTGTTTGCGAATGTCCACCCTAACCAAAACATTCACTTCGGCAACTATCGCACAATGGACAAGGCGAGAGATGACATCGTTGCTGTTAATATGTTATTGAATCGTAACCCTCCACTACCGTACATTACTCTACAATTGCCACAAATACTAGTTCAGCACCCGTTGTGCACGCATGCACTTTTTTTTTTAAAAAAGCAAAGGACTTTGCGCAACTAAGCCAGGCGTGGGCAAACTGTGGCCCGCGACTTTAATTTATGTGGTCCACAAAAATGACAAATTAACTATAATCAACGCGTGTTTTTGAACATGTGAACAAATGAACAAGCTCGTTTATAATGTTACATGTGTACAAACATAAGCTTGTGTTTACGGTAATTACGGCAGTTTTATGACTAATAAATGTATTTTTGTGTGAAAATAAAGTTCATTATTTAGTAAAATTAGGTTATATTTTGTCACATGCGGGCCACTAGAGAGCTTACATATGTCGATGTGGTCCTCGGGTATAAAAGTTTGCCCATCTCTGAACAAGACCAATTGTCTCCCAACATTTCTTAGCCTAGTGCCCAAATCTGAGAGTTAGAAAATAGGATTCTAGCTAAAAGTCCTCTTTCCCCTTCCAAAAGTTAAATGTAGGCTAACAAGAATAATATTAACCTTAAATTCATGTTAAATTGCACATTAATATTCAATTATTATAAATAAATTTATTGTAACTACGTAAAACTAAATTTTATACATTTTGATTGATTTACTTCAAGACCTTCTAGTGAAAATATATATGTGAGATCCTTTCGTTAAATATTTTATTGCCTGTTAAAATTATTAATTAAAACCTAAATTCCCCCTTACAACACACTTACAATTTACCACTCCCCTGAAAACCAAAACCCCCCTATGGAGGAGGGGGGCTGGCACCCCCCAGGTTGGTAAACAATGAACTATACAACACGAACGACTGATGTGCAGTGTAGGAGTGTACCGAATGTTTACAGAGATCCTGTAATGATCATTCGCTTCCTCTGATTTGTGACCGAAAACCGGTCTCAAAGAGAAACCCAAAACTTCGTGTACCTCCCACACTTCTCGGAAAATTATCCGAAACCCGAACATTCGTCGACATTCGTGAATGGTGTGGGACTGACATAACTGACAGAGTTAGTCCTACTCCATTTATCGACATTTCAACCGTTCCACAAGTACTATTAGCTAGTTTAGTCAAGGGATGTGTACTGGAGTAATCATATTAAAATGATGTGCCAATGTTAATAGTTGTGAAATAATTATGACAGTGTTGGATATTCTACATTTATTTTGTAAGTCTTTTACAAGTGTAGACATAGTTGAATCTTAGCATAAGTGTGACATGAAGTGCCACCACTTGTTTCAAAGTGCCTGTAAGAACCATAGTAGTTCCAATAGAATATATTCTTACTAATTCACCTTGAAAAGAAATTCTCTTGGGCCCACCATTAGATGATGATGATGATGATGATGATAATAATAATAAACTCTTATCTGCGGGTGTATTGGTTTAAATTTTATTACAGAGCCTTGTTTTGTCTAAAATGTGGCCGAATGGCAAGTGGGGAGAGAGTTTAAAGAGAAGTGTGCAATATGTCACAACAGGCCCTATACAGGGTTCTAATCTAGGTTGGGTGTATTAGGTATATAAAAATAAAAGCGTGTCAGTCTTATCTCGAGGTATATGCTTGCTTTTGCTTAAAACTTAACCCTGCCCCTCCAATTCCTTTAGATTAGGGTGAGCATTCGCCCCTAATTTTCGAGAGAGTCGGCGGAATAAGACGTATGTCATGGAATGATTTTGTCACCAATTTTTTAGTTCAATTATTAACGAAAATTGGAAATTTACACGAGTATATGGACTAAATTTAAATGTTTTATTTGAGTCGTTTGATTGAAGGTTTAAATTTAAAAAAATTATAATTATGGCAAATATTTCTAGCTCATTTCGACTATTTTACTTGGCTTTTGTTCCAAGGTATCCTTGTCTATAAATCATTCAAGCATAAAATCTAATTTATCGAGTGTTCAAAAACAAGAATATAAAAAACATGATTATGAAGTATATCAAAAGTTTCCAAACTTTTTATTCCGACGGAACCCTTGCACAAAAAAACAACAACACATGCTGGAGTCTTCATAAAAAGTTTTACACTTATTATATAGTAATTTTTAATGTAAAAAAGTGGACCAAACCAGTGAAAGTGCATTAGCAATTTATAAATAGATTTTTCAAAAAGGTTTTAGAGTGTAGTAAAAAGTTTGACTAGTGTTGAAATCTTTTTAGAACTAAAATTCAAAATGTTAGATACAAAAACAGTATAATTAAATATTTTAACTAAATGAAAGATTAAATGTGCATAAGAATTGACTAGCATGGAAATTGAAAATAATGAATTTTAAATAAAAATGGTCAACAATAATATATAAATGATGAAAAGTATTTATGAAGAGTTTTTAATTAATTAGTTTAGAATGTTTTCTAAAATGTTAATCATATCTTTTGGCTGCGCCTTTGGAAAATGTCCTTTAGTCAGATTTGGAAAAATTGGCGATCCTAATTACTGATGTTATCTTTCATTGTGGAAAACAAATTAAGGATATTATAATATTGTCTCACGAAGCTTTGGATAGCTAAAGCTTGATTCACACGTTCGCTGAAAATAGAAAGCAGAATCTGCCTCAGAGGCGCAGCAATTTACACACTTTAAGTTGACCTATGATGCTTTACAACGCTAACTTACAACAGCTGATTATCAAAAGATTTTATTTTCTAGTAGATAGACATATAATTTAGATCATTCTCCAGATAGATGTTTACAAATTATAATGTTGTGTCGTGGCACAATCCAATACATCGATAGACAGGCGCTTTACATTAACGGGTTATTACAAATCTCCCCACAACGACCAACGAGGATGTCTAGTTTCTGGTTGTAGAGCGCATGCGTTGTCAAATGCGCATACGCACTGATTTAAAATGGTTGGTCTTGAGATTTGATTGGTTCTCCTGCGCCTAGCATCTCGAGCAGAGCGGACAAAGTAGAGAATAGTTGAACTTCAGCAGAGTAACTCGCACCGATTAAGTGGAAATCATCTTGTGATTGGCTTAGAGCACGTCATGTGACCACGTTTATGTTCTGCGCTAGTTTTTCAGCGAACGTGTGAATTCGCCGGAAGGCTGAGCCCAAAATCTGCGCGGAGTTCGGTTTGAAAAACGCCGGGGTATAACATGTGTAGCCTAATATAAATGACACATACGTAATACGGCTCTGGAGAGTAATTTTGAATGGCTGTCCTCCAAAATAAAAATATGGTCACTTTAGTCAGTGACGGGGGAGAGATCGGGGTTCAAATACAGGTCGCGTGTGTCAAGGCCCACTCTTCCTCGACACAAACTAATGCATATACAATCCATATGAAATTCTACCTTCCTAACATTTATATTAAAGTAAGTAATGTATGCTTGTCACTAAGCCGGTACTAACACGTGACCCGTTTCGGTGGTCAAACGGTTTAGAGCACTCATGTCAGACTTAAGGCCCCGGACATTTGGCTGTAGGTACAGTGAATGAGGCCCGGTTATCCCTTTTGTAAACATTAAAGCAACATACATTTGGTGATTTGGATACTGAGTATTATTTTATTAAAATTTAAAGCCTAACGCTCACGCCAGTGCTGTAAATAAAATGGTTTAATATTTAAGCTAAAATAGAGGGTAGTACTTAAAATCATATTGAACCCTAATTTTATTTTTTCAAACTTAAGGATTTTAAAAGTTATTTTTTGTTTGAGTAAGATGATAATACTATATTTTTTGCTGAAACGCGACCCCCTTGGTAATTTTTTTTCGATATGGCCTCTTATGATAAAACTAGTTTGGTATGCTTGGTCTAAGGCGTCATTCTCGCAAGAGACCGAACTATCAATTACTGGGAGATCGAGTTTGAACCCCTGTTGTGTGTATAGAGGATTGTTTTCCCTAAATGGTTTTCCCCTATTTCCTTATCACCACAAAAATGCGGGTGCACTTGCTCTGAATTCAACCTTCTCATCCCTCACATATAAGCGTAGCTAGTAGCCTACATATGCACATGGCGCTAATGAGTAGTGAAATCCAACTTAGATTAGCAAGTGTTATGGGGGAAGCGGGGGGAGGGGGGGCCTTGTTTGGCTGAAAGCCTCCCTCACCACCCCCACCCCCCGACATCTAAACAAAAATATATTACAGTTGACTCATGCTTGCAATCACTAATAATTAATATATTTTTATGATTTTTAATAGAAAATTTATTAGTATTCATAAAAATGTATATAAAATTAGTCTATGTTCTATTAAAAGTATGTGGGGAATGCCAGGCCTCCACCGTGGTTCGGATTCCACGTTAAACTGTAGGTCCTCCATTCCATCTCACAATCACCCTACCATACCTACCATTACACATTAGCGTAAGTGCGTATAACCTGAACGGGTGGTAAGACGCGGTGCTAATAATAATAATAATAATAATAATAATAATAATAATAATAATCTATTAAAAGTCAATGAAAGTATATCAATTATTAGCGAATGCGAGAATAGGTCTACTTCAATCTATTTTCGTGCGAAATTTGTATATAGTTTTTTCTCCGTGCAGGTCAGATTAGTCCACCTAGTCTTGTCTAGTCTTGAGATGACCGTCGTCATCAGACAATATTTGAAGAATGAACCTCCCTCGAAAGAAGATTCTGGATATGGGCCTGGGTGGTGTGCAGGATAATAATGACAAA
Source organism: Timema douglasi (assembly GCA_901482245.1). Lineage (NCBI taxonomy): Eukaryota > Metazoa > Arthropoda > Insecta > Phasmatodea > Timematidae > Timema > Timema douglasi. The sequence continues at coordinate 42,235 of CABEEJ010001660.1, forward strand.
ATAGGAAACAAGATGATAAGGGCGAATGTTAAAAGAAACGCACCTGTATTTGCGTGGACAGAAAACGGGCAAAACATGTTGTTAAAGAAAACCCAATTAATCTGGAAAGGTCTAGCCTCCCGATTCAAAAATAAAGCACGCTAGCACGCACCTAACAATAATGGTAATTAAATTTAAAATAATTCACTTGACTGCCCCAATAAAACCAAATTAAATATAACTACATCAGTAAGTTCCCAGCAAGTGGTTTTTAATTAGAAGTGTTTAACGTGCACTTTCTGAAACAAATTAGTATTTCAGTACACGCCTTACAAACCAACTAAACCCGTAAACAACAAACACAAGTTAGTCCCCTGAGCATTAATCCATCATTGTGGAAGGTAAAACCCCAATTTACACGATTATTATTTTAATTTAGCCCGTGCTGGGAATCGAGTCAGTAACCAGAGCAGTACCAAGATTTTTTTTTTCGAAAGAGGGGATGGGTTTGATGGAGGTAGTGGCGGGAGGGGTTGGGGCTGGAGTTCTGGCTTGGGGTGAAGTAAACTAACAAGAAACGCCAGGGCATTGTTTAAAAGATTAAATCTTGAATCAATTGTGTTTTAAAACATGATTGAAGTTGTAGGTGGTTAATAATTTAAGATTACAAGAAGAAACATACATTTTACATTAAAAATAATTTAAACAGAGACCTCTCTTAACCACAATCTAAGATGCATTAGAAAGGTCTCATGATTGTCTAACAGATGGCAGCACTTACTCAATTTGAGTTAAAATGGAGCTTCTTCCTGTACATTTCAATGTTATAATACTCCAATAAGCTAAAAACAAAACCAGTGAGGAAGAGCACACAAATAATTTCCACGGGGAGGGGGGGTAGGAGAATTGTAACTCCAACACATACACACACGCCCTTTCCCCCCTCAATATCGCCCTGCCCGGGACACACAGCTCGGCAGAAATGACGCGCTACAGACTAAGGTAACAACTTCAATACAAACTTAATTAACTTAATGGTGAGGTGCAAATTAGAGACTGGTTCACCAAATAAGTCAATAGGCGTGGGTTCCCCAAGTGTCTGGAATTTGCACGGTCTATTTCGCTGAGCGAAGGGAGAAAAGAAACTCATTACCAGCATCATCGGTCTCGCTGTCGGCGCGAGGAAAGTTGCAGATCCAAGTGTTCCGGCTACAAGCCCGGATAGACAGATTTAGGTGGGTTGGGAAGAACTACCAGTCCAGGTCAATATCATTATATTCTGACAAAACAAATACATTATTGCTTCCGTTTAGTTTAATTTTTAACACCTAGTTATCAGCACGGTTATTGAATATTTGCATCGCGGAATTTTAAAACGATTTTTTTAATCTCCAATAAAAATGTTTTTGTTCAAATGTCACTATGCCCATGACAAAATATTCAAGAATAATTGTTGAGGTACAGGCAACCTATATGTAGTCCTATGCAATTATATACAATGTTTTTAGTAATTATTAAAGTAAACGTATCTACTAAAACAATATTTGATTTCTTTTGGAAACAAAATATTATTCTTTTGTTATGAAAAAGGTAAAAAAATACAGACATTGACTCACGTGATTCGAAGATAAGCTTAATTTCAATATATAATATGAATAAAAATAACATTAAAATGGATTTAAAAAATGTATAGCGCATATCAGAAAAATATTTGGAGATTATTTTATTCAAGAAGACTGTTTACTTTATAATACAGTAAGTTACAACCTTGATAATCAGAACTAATTAGGACCGGGGATGGTTCGGATTAGTAGGTATGTATTTTATCTTATAAACAAGACAAATAGAATATAATAAGGTACAGTACAATAATGGTTTCTTATTTTTCTTTTACCAATTTGGATGATTAAGACGCAAAAAGATAGGCTACGTAATATTTTGATAAAAAAAGGCTGTGCAATATTTTAATAAAAAAAGGCTCTGTAATATTTGGATAAAAAATTCAATCACTAATTAATAATAATAAAAGCGTGTAGCCCGAATGAGTAGTAAGACTAGGTGCTAATAATATTAATAAAAATCAATAATTGAAATAATCGTCGCAGTCGGCTAACGCGCTTTGCTTGCTAAAACGTTCATTTAAATAGCGTTGCTTCCGGTTTTCTACAGTTCGTATTGTGGCCTATTTTACTTATGGCGCATTCAAACTATCAGCGTTCTACTGTACCGCCAAATATTTGAGTGCACGAGATGTGTCAAATTCGAGTTCCAGAGTGTGCGAGATAGGAGTGGACGTGCACCTGCATTTGTACGGCTACTAGTGAAAACATAATCACAAATAATGTGTAGAAAACCACCTCTTCGAGACCCGACTGGGACTCTTAACCTCAACCTTCAAGTCCTTGACAATCCAGTCCTTCGTGAGCCTAACGCTTTAGACCACCAGTGCAGTTGGAGAGTCGAGCTAGCTTATGATCAACACCCGTAAAGGTACAATAAGAGGTTTTTCAAATAAGTTAGGATAATGTATTGTTAGTTATTGAAATAAATTTAACTTATTTGATATGTCGACATTTCTATGATTTACAAACTATCATCCGCTTCAGCGGCCGAATGGTCGTGTTAGACTGACCTGCACGTATAGCTCAAGTTGGCCAGCCACATTAAAAGTTCCACATAACAGTCTAATTTTAGACCACATATGAGCACAAAAGAAGCAAAAACGAATGGTACACACATGATTTTGCCCCCGCGATTTTTTTCAAATGGTGGCAGGCCGACTTGAGCTCAAATTTTCAACAGGTTACGGTACTCGGAAAGCTCAAGTTAGCCCGCCATATTAAATGTTCTCTAGAATGCCTAATGTTAGAGCACAAATGTTCATGTTTGGGCACATATGAGCATAAGTAGAGCACAAGCGATTTAGCAAAATAATAATAATAAGTGTCGGGCTAGCTTGAGTTACGTCTGACCTGCTGATAGGGAGATTGGGGCTCAAATCCCGGTCGAATCTACAGAGGGTGGTTATTCTCACACGGTTCCTCACTCTTCTTCTACCCAAATGTTGGTAGATTTCCTCTCGAATGCTACTTTCCTCTTTCCTTCTCCATAAGAGTAACTACCATATTATATGCGTGTGGCCTCAACAGGAAGACGGGGCGATATAAGAAATAACATTCCGAACTATATTTTTGTTGCATTGGAAAACAGTGTACAACCCACCCTCGTGTGTGCACAGTGCTGACTGGCGAAATCAGTAAGGACATTTACATATTTAGCACCGCGTCTTACTACCCGTTCGGGTTATACGATTTAAGTACTAATTACCATAATGGATTAGGACTTGGGAAGGTTGAATTAGATGAAGTGAACCCGCATATGCGTGGAGGGAGAGTGGAAAACCATTTAGGAAAAACTCGCTCAGTGCACCCAACTGGGATCGAACCCCGATAAACCCATCTTCAGCAGTTTAGTCCAACAGGAGATTAGCGCATTAAACCACGCGACCACAGAATCAGGTGTTACAATATTAAAATATAGGCCCAGCCTGTAAAAAAAAGTACAAATTTGACATTTAAAAATTAAAAACACAACCTTTTATTCAAATATTCAAATGTTTAGCTGTCAATTTTGTTTGTATAACACCCCGCATTCCGGTGTTTTGTTTGAACGTGGTCGTGTCTAGTTATCCGTGATATAAGATGTGACACCTACTGGGCTATACTTCCTGGCAGCACCGTGAAGAGTCTATTGCTTTGCGGCGTGCAGTCCGCCCGTGTCCAATAATCAAGATAAATTGAACAACTAATAACCAGGTATGTCATCTTTTTTCAATACATCCCAAACAATGCTCATGTGCACATAAACTCTGTTTATGATCTCCTGGTTGTGGAAACATTAAATGTATATGTCATTCTATGACCAATTTTTGTCATCTCGGATTCTTAGGTCATATTTAGGAATTTATGAGTCAATTTTAAGCATTTATTTTAGATACATATATTTTAAATACCATCGATATTTTAAAAATGCCTACATAAACATATTTTTTCCCAACATACAGGTGTCGGAATGAGAAGATAGTGAAGGTAAGCAATTAACTTGGTATCTGCGCTTGTATGGCTGTAAAATATACATTCCTTGGTTAGACACAACAATAACTGTAATTATTGTTAGTCTGAAAAGAGTTGCGTTGGGAGGGAATGCTGAAGCAGATATTTGCAAATCAATATTATACTCAGCAGAATGTAAGAGTTTAGTTGCTAAATAGTTATTGAAAGGTAGTATACCTATGTAAATTAGGGTAGGGATACAGGAAATACAAGTTAATGGCAGTGTTTCGGCAGTTTTTATAGTCTAAACTTTTTTTTGACAAAATAAAAAAACTATTGCTCCAGTAGAAACGTAAGAGTTTAATTTTCTTTCCATGGTGATATCAACAGTTGTTTCATATCTGTAATTAGCATAGCAGCACTAGATAACAAACCTTTTTAAATGAAGGAAAAAAGTTGTAATTTATTTCCAGGACACCCATGAGTCCATTTAACAACTGTCTATATCATCATGTGAAGAAAATTAAGCTCTTTGTTTCTATTGGAGTAATATTAGATTTACTTTGAACAAAAATTTTTTTTATATAAAAACTGCAAAAACACTGGTCTAACTCACGTTTTCTACATCTCCACCTTGATGGCATCATTTAAAACATGTTCTAGTTTCCATTCATATAAAGTGTGTGTTGTGTTTAATTGTACACGTTCATTACAAATTTTTGTTCATATTTTTAGGTCATTTTTTGTAAATATGAAACTATTTTTGATATTTTTTTTGTTAATTAGGTCATCAAAGTACAGGTTCTACTAATAAATGGTTTCAATCACTAAAGATGAAGAAGTTCCACTCCGTCAGGGAGTTTCAAAGACCGAGGAATTGGCCTAATAAAATAAACTGTTCTTCAAGTGCGGAGTTGTGCTCGAGACATAAAGAAGCCAGATGTTTGCTGGACGGGTAGTATGTTAACTTGGCAAGCGAGCATCGGGTTCTCATGGCGGTCTGCGATGTTGCTTTGTTCGTCGTGACATCACGCAGGCACGACCTTCAGGTGAGCCCTGGCGTTCCCATCTGGTTGCACGGCGGATTGAGAAGAAAGCAGCGCCATTAAAAAAACATAATAAAATTGCACAAAACATAATTACAAGATTATTTTTAACCGGGGACATAATTAGTGTCATTCTTTGCATGGCCAATATCTGCGAGGTTGGTAAATACCATTTTCAAACTCTAGAAATTATCAGACACCGAGAAACGTTAATAGGCCCCTATTCCCGAGATCTCTCCTTTTGTACTCGAGTTTAACCTACTCGAACCCACTCCGGTGTCTTTATGGTCTAAGGCGCTACTATTGAAGTAGACTAGGCTGCCGATGACAGGGAGATCAAAGTTCGAATCTCGGTGGGTGTACTGAGGGTAGTTTTACCAAAACTGTTTTCCATTCTCTCTCCATGCAAATGTGGGTACACTCTCTCTAAATATAACCTTCCTAATCCTTAAAGCCACTAGCGTAATTAGTACATAAGCGCATAAGCCGAACGAGTATTAAGATGCGGCGCTAAAAAAAACCTTACTCGAACGGTCTAAAAGTTTGATAAATCAAGTTTGTATTCCAGAATGAAAATCAGTCATATATAAGATGAGTCCTCAAGATATTTACCATTCGAGTTGGTTTTATGTTGTTTATTATCAAATATCAATTTTTCATACAGGAAACTTACTTCCTGCCAGATCAGCCAATCACAACATCGGTATGAACATAACTCTTTTTGCTTCTCCCACGTGAAACTTAACCCAACTGTTCTTACCGATTCTTTGGATAGTATTGTCAGTATTTTACTTTATTTTAAAGAACACTTTATATCAACAGAATATGTTCCTATGTTGAACATTTCAAAAGTACATTTATTTTCAAGATATATTTTATTTGGTGCATACACTATTATTTATTAGCTTGGTTAAAGTGATTGGCCCTTTTCATTTGTTGTGGAAATGCAAAGCCACGGGAACAAACGGCTATCTTCAAGAATTGTTATTGTTTTGCAATTTTCTTTTAGGAAACGGTTTGTTCAAGAATAGAAGCATGTTGATTAAGTTATACTTTTTATATACACCCCTCCTGTATATTTTTATCAGTGATAAAATATCGATAAAATTTACATTTTTCAATAGAAAACTGCCGGCTTCATAACAAAAAATAAGAAAATGCAACAAATTAATAAATATCGATACATTATCTTAGAAGGAGTGTTGAAAATACTAACATACACATTTCACTCGTTCTCGAGAAAATTGATATTTACCAACGTATGATATTTCCGCAAGATCTGTCCGGTTTCCATGAACCATCTGTTCTTGTTGGCGCGGAAGGATACTTTGGTCGGATGTGAAGCCATGACATGCCATCTGGGCTATTTGACAAGAACATAAACAAGTCGCTCTGTACAGTACATACTACAGACAATCGAGGCAGATTATTTTAAAGGGCCCGTCACAGCGTCTTAGACAAGTTTGTCTACTAAATAAGTTGTCAGAATCACGTCTATTTGATCTAAAGAGTTTGAATAAGGTTTTCCCCTACTATCGAATGCATTAACATTAACATAGTAACTTGTACGTTATTATAAGTGGCTCATTTACTGGTATTTTCTTTTCTCTAGTTCTTGGATTGAGTCAATATAATCACGCGCCATCTTGGTCAAAAAACTTAGATATTATATCTCGAGTAGGTAGACCCCCTCGAGTTCAATTTGTGTGATTTGGGTCAGATGTACTGAGGGTGGTTTTTCCACTTTTCCTTCCCGCAAATGCGGGTACACTGCCTCTAAATTCAACACTACTTGTCCCTAATACGTTAGTAATTAGATTTAGTACACAAGCGTAGCCCTACAACTAACGAGTAGTGAGACGTGGTGCTAAAAATATCTATTGCGAGCCCTACACCTAATACTGTGTGCTTACCGGTGTGGGTGTTATACTTTAGAAGTTATATTTGTACATCTATTTTATGTAACGTTATCAGTTTAGTCGGATCGCCACAGGAATAACCTTATCTAACAATTCAAGATCTACTCTCGTGTATTCATACGCCAAGATGTGTGTTATGCAGCTGTGACTGGTCATGTCAATTTTGGCAGATGAGACCTTCTGTAAACGTTGGTTTTGCTGCGTTTATTTATAATATATGCTCTAAAAAGAACTTACTCTTGCAAGTTGACTATAGTGAAATTACGGTAAGAACAAAGGCTTAGAACATTTAAAAAAAAAGTGCTCTCAGCTTTAAACAAAATGTAACTGTATAGTCTATTATTTTATCCATTCTATTGGCATTGATATTATCTGTCAAAAGTGACAGATGAAGAACATATAATTTGACTTGTAGTATACACAGTAACTTTTTTAACTGTCAAGTTGCCAACATTCCTAGATCAATTCGACCATATAGTCTACCTCGTAAGGAAATCATCCTGTTAAGAAACTTATCAATGTAATGTTTTCAGTCTGATTTAGATACTTTTTATAATTACAAACGTTACTAAAATAATGTGTATACATTAAAAAAAATCCTATAATAATATATTTATTTTTACAGATTTTTTTGAAAATATAATAAAACATTGTGTGTGTGTGTTTTAGTGGATGAAAAAGTAAGAAAGATAAGCGTGTTTTACGACACAAAATACAAACCATAATTATAGGTCTACTGAATAAAGTACTACCTGTCTATTGTTTTACTTTGTCGACCCATCATAATTATATACAATTATATTCGATAAAATCTTAACAATATGGAAATCTCAACCCACTGAGAATACCATTGCCTTAGAAAAACTTCAATAGAAAATATAATAAGGAGAATGATCAATTGAAAATGCACCCATTTTAGCGTGAATAAGGGTTGGTAAAACCACCAGATAAATTACTTCACGTGGAAAAACCCCCTTCGTTCATCCGGTCCAGATTCGAACCTCAACCTCCAAATCACAGATGATTAAGGTTACCAAGAACTCGACGTCTTCCCCCACGTGACTTCCGGTGTGAAAGGTAATGCTGGGATGTCCAGGGCAGTGTTCACGTTATGTCACGTGTTCCTGTCAGCCAATCATGTTGCGAACAACGTCAACACAGCTATTTAGTACGTCATTTGTTTCTATATAGTGTTTATCTGCTTTAATTTGATATAATTCGTCTGTAAGCGTCTCACAAACATTATCGTCGTGGTCTTTTCGTACACTTTATTTTGTAACTACAGTAACTTTAGCTTCTATTGCAAGTACTTGAAACAACGCCCTAATTAATTTCCAGGCCTCCATCTTACTCCAGTTTTTATGTACCGCCAATTCTGATTACAACCTTATGTTTCATTACGTTACGACAACTTTAAATTAACGTTACTCTACGACAAATTTAAGTGAACGTTACGCTACGACAACTTTAAATAAACGTTACGTTTTCTGAACGTAATGTTATGAAGACTTCAAATGAACAATACGTGAACGTTAAACAAACCTTGCATGAAAGTTAAATAAACGTTAAGTTATAGCATTCTCAAAAATTGAGCCGAGTTTCATTTACATCTCGTCCCCCCCACCCACCTCCACGCCACTTCCGGTGTGAGAGATTTTAATATACTGTAGAATGAGTTGTTAAGGGGGCTCATTGGTTAGTTAACCATAAAGGGGGAGGGAGGGACAAAGCCATTGTCTCATAACAAGGTGCCGAAATGAGGCGGTGCGACCTTGTGGGAGGTCATCTACACCGGGGACCTGCAATAATAAGACGACAAACGACGCCATCAGTAAACGAAAGTGAATTTCCGTTCGCCTCAATAAAAGGAAAGTGTAGACCGAAAAAAAATACAAAGAGGCCGACAAGACAAATACTCGGAAAAATGATTAATCATTTTATTTATCTTAATTGCCAATATCCTCTTAATTAAACTTATTACCAACACCAGTGATAGTGAGGTCGGGGCTTGAATCCCGGTTTGGTGCAGTCAGGATTTTTTCCTAAATGGTTTTCCCACTCTCCCTCTACGTAAATAAGTGTACATTCCCTATGGACTCTTCTTTTCTCAGCCTTAAAGTGTACGTTTATGCTGCAACCTCGCTGCTGGCACATGGATGCTCGCCAGACTCCTTGATGCTGGCATGTAGCTATGATGCTCGCTATGGAGCATCTACCCTGCATCTGTTCATATTGCTGTAAGATGCTGGCATGCAGCTATGATGCTCGCTATGGAGCATCTACCCTGCATCTGTTCATATTGCTGTAAGATGCTGGCATGTAGCTATGATGCTCGCTATGAGAGCATATACCCTGCATCTGTTCATATTGCTGTAAGATGCTGGCATGAGAGGTTAGCGAGTCGTGAGAAAGAGGAGAAGGTATGATGGAGTGCACCCTTTGAATCAAAAACGCCATCACCAAGGTTACTTTCACTAGTTCTATAAAGAGATCAACAACCAGCCTCGCGCGTGTCACCAACATATTGGTGGTACACGTGAGACACATTCCCAGCGAGCGCTGAGAAAACAAGAGTTCCTGAAGGAAGTGACTGACGCTATCTCAGAATGGAAACAATGCACAAGGCTGTGAATGTTTGGGAGATCGTTGCCAGAGGAACAAGGAGAGAATATCTGAATACAAACACAAACTACACTAATGAACAACAAAATACATAAATAAATTAGAAATGGGTTGAATCCGATATTTCTCAAATTCGAATCTGAAATTTTATTCCGAATCTCAGATACAAACTAGAATTCTTGAATATTTAAAAATATAAAATTTGTTTAGAGTCAGAATATTTAAAATAGAATTTTGAAAACGTTGTTAAATACTAAAATACTTTAAAGATTGCAAATTATGATGCTTAATATCGTCAATTGACTTAATAGTTATAAGGAGAAACTAAGAGACACACAGGGCAACCTAGCACATTTTTAAGGTACAGGGGGAACAGGGGGAAGTCACATTACACACATGTTCTAAAATAACGACTTTTATATATCAAACCTAATCAAGGTCTCAGTAAATACTTTTTTCTTTTTAGTTAATTTAAACGTGGCACAAACCTCTCTTTAATCATAATCTAAGGCAAGTAAGAAAGGTCTTATGAATGTCTATCAGGTAGCAACAGATTGAGTTAAAATTGGACTTAACCCCCCACCCCCATTTCCCCTGGATCTTCCCCTTGTATTTTTTTCCTCATTGCGTGCCAATTTAAATATCCAGGCCGTGCATATATCTAAATAAACTGTTTTTGTAAACATATACCTGGCATGAAGAAAGCCAATTTACTGTCCCATACCTGGCATGAATAAATTCAATCTACTGTCCCATACCTGGCATGAAGAAAGCCAATTTACTGTCCCATACCTGGCATGAAGAAAGCCAATCTACTGTCCCATACCTGACATGAATAAAGTCAATCTACTGTCCCATACCTGACAATGAAGAAAGCCAATTTACTGTCCCATACCTGGCATGAAGAAAGCCAATCTACTGTCCCATACCTGACATGAAGAAAGCCAATTTACTGCCCCATACCTGACATGAAGAAAGCCAATTTACTGCCCCATACCTGGCATGAAGAAAGCCAATCTACTGTCCCATACCTGGCATGAAGAAAGCCAATTTACTGCCCCATACCTGACATGAAGAAAGTCAATCTACTGTCCCATACCTGACATGAAGAAAGCCAATTTACTGCCCCATACCTGACATGAATAAAGTCAATTTACTGCCCCATACCTGGCATGAAGAAAGTCAATTTACTGTCCCATACCTGACATGAATAAATTCAATCTACTGTCCCATACCTGACATGAATAAAGTCAATCTACTGTCCCATACCTGGCATGAAGAAAGCCAATCTACTGTCCCATACCTGACATGAATAAAGTCAATCTACTGTCCCATACCTGACATGAAGAAAGCCAATTTACTGTCCCATACCTGACATGAATAAAGTCAATCTACTGTCCCATACCTGACATGAAGAAAGCCAATTTACTGCCCCATACCTGGCATGAAGAAAGCCAATTTACTGCCCCATACCTGACATGAATAAAGTCAATCTACTGCCCCATACCTGACATGAATAAAGTCAATCTACTGTCCCATACCTGACATGAAGAAAGCCAATTTACTGTCCCATACCTGACATGAATAAAGTCAATCTACTGTCCCATACCTGACATGAATAAAGTCAATCTACTGTCCCATACCTGACAGTAATTGCTCAATCGTCCATCCGTTGTCTCATATACCCGACTAGAAAATTGTACAACTATCCATATTTTGCCGTTTTGGGAGTTATCATTAAATAATGCATCCAGTTGTCCACCAATAGTTGCCAATGTTAAGGAGGATTAAGGAGGCCGCCTACTGGAATACTGAGACGCATAGCAGACCTCCAGAAATCTCTCGTTATTTAAGGCAGGGGTGTAGGAAACGCGAGAAAAGGCCAGTGTTTTTGCAGTTTTTATAGCAAAACAATTTTTTGATCAAAAGAAATGAAATATTTATTTAGTATATAGAGACTTATTTTCTTCACATGGTTATATCAACAGTTGTTGAATATCTGTAAAGTATATCCTGGCATTTAATGACAACATTTTCTCTGCATTTAAAAAGTTTCTCATCTAATGCCGCTAAGATCATGACAGATATTCAACAACTGTTGATATCACCGTGTGAAGAAAATTAAACTATGTTTTCACTGAAGCAATATGCTATTCATTTTGGACAAAACATTTTTTTAAGTAAAAATTGCAAAAACAAAGTACTTTCCTCACGTTCTTTACATCCCCCCCTTAACTTATGTTCTCTAGACTCCCACCTTAAGAAGGGTTTTATTTCAAAATAAGGTGCAAGTCTAAATGAAGTTTAAGGGTATAAACATGTTTCTTTAGTATTTAAAACCTTGAATTATCACTTTTATAAGTTAAAATAATAACATGAAACTGTGGAATTAGCTCATTTTCAACGGCGTTTCACGCAATATATCGCATTATTGAGATTAAGGCGAATATTTAGAAAATAGATAAGGTTTTCTCAAGCAAAACTTTTTTTTTTACAGGCTCGCAACAGATAATGTTAAGATGATTGAGAATTTCGAAGCTTCTGAACTGCTATTTCATTTAGGTATACCACAGTGTAAAGATATTAACCTTCAAGAAGACGACACCCTTAATGATGTCAAACCACGCTTTTAATTATTGTTACATCTCATTTTGCTGTTGTGAAACCATTTGTGCTCTCTTGTTTAAAACCTTTGTTCTAAAACAAACCTTGTTTAGCACTTTCTCTAATATTTCCAATGATATAATATAAACGATACAGTCGCAATAAATGAAGTTTTAATGGTGTATTAGTAACACCTCATTAAATACGTTAAAGTTGCTTTTATAACAATGGAAATGTAGAGAAAGGTATTCCAACTATGTTTATCTTAGAAAAAAAAGGTATTGTTGATACAGAGGGCAAAAATAGTTTCACAACAAACGTTAACACAAACAGAAACTCGCGTGAACAACGTTAAAATGCGAATATATAGTCTCATTTAGAGAAGAATACACTTTTGACAGATACAAAACCTACTAAAACAATTTCACTATATTCATGTGTCAAGTCAGGTGATCTGCAACAGTCACTATTGATATATTTTATCATTATTATTATTATTATTATTATTATTATCAGCACCGCATCTTACTATCCGTTCGGGTTATACGTACTTAAGATAATTTGTAATGGTAGGGTGATTGTGAGATGAAATATAGGACCTACAGTTTAACGTGGGATCCGAACCATGGTGGAGGCCTGGCACTCCACATATTCACAAGTTGTGATTAGTACAAGTCTTGTCAGAGGTGAAGGAAGGGTTTGGTAACCAGATAAATCTGTGCCGGGACCGAGGATTGAGCCCCGGACCCCCAACACAGAAGTCCGAACCTTACCCCTGGACCACCAGGTCACTTATAAGTTTTATCAATATATCAAATAATAACAATAATAAAATAGTAAAGTAATATAATGTTGACCGTAACAATATATAATTGAATAAATTGAAAAATGACATCTGGACACAAGAATAGATCCCGGAACCTTTGGCTTATCGCTCTAATACTGATCTATCCAAGAGTCGTTCCGTGCTCAAGGTTATTCCTCACTCATACTATAAGGCAGTGTCTGTGATGGACGTGGGAATATTATCGGCTACTATAATAGGGTAAATTATTGCTATTACAGTCACCGGTGACTCTTGCGTCTTCATGCTGCTAAGAGTACAAACACAATCAACATGGAAGAAAGCAACTTTTTACAGTGAAAACATTTATATAAGAACAGTATATGTTTGAATTATCTACAAGTTTCCTTACAACATCACATATCCTTGTCTCAGGAGTGAACCTATCTCCCAGTATACGAATAACAAGGAGTTCTGGAGGAATGGGGAAATGGTCGACTTCCGAATCTTGACTCTAAATAAGGCTCTTAGTTTCGGGAGTCAACCTAACAAGCAGTTAAGGTTTAACGGGGGATTGGCCGTGTCTATATGTAGTTAGAATAATAAAGATAACACCACTCACCCGTCTCAGCGAAAGCACCCGGTTCGTTCCCCAGAGTTCCAGAACTACCGTTCCGTCCGTTGATTCTCATTATGTCCAAACGTTCGACGAGTCGCGGCTACACTTCCATAACTAAACCGCACACACTGTCAACTTGAATTGGATTGTTCCCAGTCTACTCAAGATTCGTTAGAAATAAAACGGACAGTCTTACCACTTGAGGCACATTCTATAAAACAAATAGGGACGCGCAAAAACAAAATACTCTCTGTTGTTTTCAATAACACACACGACCAAATTTCCTAACAAACGTGTCGAGTATAACAAAGTACAAGAGAACGTTTGAGTTTTGACAAGATGCGAATTAAAACACGCTGACCGGCTTGAAGTAACCGTAGCCGAACAAAATATTTCCACTCCTCTTGTAAGTTTCAACAAGATTCTAAAAACATAAACTAGAAACAAAATATTTGTTTACCTACTATTTTTATATGCACTATAACACTTCACACTCGCACTATATGACTGTCTGTCAGTGCCACCATGTCGGTACGGAATGAGATCCCAGAAAATTAATATCGATCAGTTAGTTACCAGACGTTATCCCCGTGAACAATCGTCAGATAGTTTATCAGATACAACGCTTATCATTAACAACGTGGGCGTAAGCAATACCAAAAGTTATACAAACGATTGGATGAATTAATTATCTAGGTAATACGCGAGAATAAGCTACTACAGTTTTATTAATTGATAAAAGGAATTCCTTGCTTGGCAATGGGTGTAGTTTAAATGTTGACGTTTTTTGTAGACTATCTTGAGTATGACGTCATCTCAAGGTCACTTGTCTGTACCTTGAAGGGGAAATTATTGCGGTGGCTTCATTCTGAAACAGAAGAATAGTGATACTAAATAATTAAATCTACTGCTACTTTCACCTGTTAACAAAATCGCTAGCTTTCTAAGCAAATAAATAAAATACTACATAATTTTCCTTGTCTTCAGGAACGATTAGATTTATTTAAAGTCACGACTCGGGCAATCATACAAACCGTGGAATGCAAAGCGCAATTAAGTGTATTCCTCCGACGTTATTTAAGTTGGGTTTATATTCAAGAATAAAGTATAACTAATAGTAAATAGTGCATAGCGTACAATTCACAATTCATTTTTAAAAAAAGTTTAAAATGAGACGTAATGAATAGTCTTACGTTAGTCGATTGTCTTTTGTTTAGAGAAAATGTCCGAACCTCTTGGCTCTCCTGAATAAGGTCTTTAAAAGTGCTGCATTCACTCAAAAACCAACATTAATAATTATACTCCAACTTTTTTAAACTTGAAATTAACCCTATTTAGGGAGGAGTTGAAGGGCACGTGAGAAAAAGTTAAGTGTTTTTTGCAATCTTTGTGGTAAAATATTTGGTTGTCAAAAATAAACAAAATATTGCTCCAATAACAACGTTCAGTTTAATCTTCTTCACAAGGCGACGTCAACAGTTGTTTAAAATTTGTCAAGGGTGTCCTGGAATTTAATGACAATTGTTTGTCTCCAATTGAACAGTTTCTCACAAAATGCCGCTGTGCTTTTGACAGATAGTCAACAATGTTGTATAACCGTGAGAAGAAAATTTAACTAAACGTTGCTACTGGAGAAGTATTTTATTTATTTTATACAAATAAATATTTTGGTACGAAAACTACAAAAAAACTGATCTTTTCTCGCGTCCAATACATCACCACCTTAAGTGGTACTTGTACTGTTATATCAAATTTGATTTTTATTTAGTTTCTATTTTATTAGTGTAATGGACATTCTTCTCAATAACAGAATCAAAAATGTAATATTTACCATTTACTTTCAACTATATATTTATATATACAGTCGTATTTATTGGCGCTAAAACCAAGAAAATTCGTTACTAACAGAAAAGTAGTGTTACCACAAGGCATTTCAAACGCGTACAAAATATAATTTCCGTCTGCTGAGTATAGTGACGTTTTGATTGGCTAGACCTTTCCTCTTAATCTCAATGGCCGATATAAGGATAGTCAACATATGCATAACGCATACAAAGTTAAAGTTAGACCAATCGATTATGAACGTGTCTTTAAAAATAATGTGTTTCTACTTCTTGTGCACTATGTTTTATGGCACTATCCACTTTTAGTTAAGCGTTATGCATGAATATAAGCCCAGTCTTATGATGGTATTAATTATTTTGGAATTTAAAGTGCACTTTGTAAATACGACCCTATAACAGAACACTATTCATAATTTAAATTAACCTGAAGCAGCATCGCTGGGCAGGCGGATAAAGGTGTCAGTTTCGTATTGTATAGTTTACCAGTTTACATTTTCTTCCCAAGATAAACACGACAAACCACCATCACAATATGAACAATTTTTACCTGATAATATCAACATAAGTATTATAAGAGCACAGTATTAATCAGGAGAGTATAATTTCGTCTTAATAAGATATCTCAATAATTGTGACACACATTTCGATATTAATTACTTTCACTTGACGTCTTAAGTTAATACTGTAACCTGTTTCTCCTAATCGGAAGAGAGTGGCGCTTTGTCTTGATTGAATATTTCTCCAAGAGAGTACTGATTGGCCAGACCGTGTAAAGCTGGTAACTCATTTTAAAAAAAGTAACTGGATTGGCTGCTGCTTCCGTACCCATATACTCACCCTCCCCTCATCTCATCGGGACATGGAAAGAGCCTCCACGGAAAGGATGTACGATTAGTACATTTGAGCGTCCCCAGGGCAACGGTTCATTAGTGTTATACAATCTTTTCACAAACCGAGCTACGAATACTGTGGCCCAGACATGCAATATTAATATACTTGGAAATAACGTTTTTAATTTGACAAAACTATATTCACCTTCATCTTCTATGATTTTATAAATCGAAAATGGATCAAGAAAATGAAATGATTACATCTAGGGGCGAGTTTTGTACTATGTTCAATAGGTGAATACTATAGTCCGACTGTTTTATCGGTTTTATTTTTACCGCGTTCCACTAGCCGTTCAGGTTATAGGCATAAATACTAACTATACGCAAATATGGCATGGATAAGGAAGGTTAAGTTTTAAAGAAAGTGTACCCGCGTTCGCGTGGAGGGAAAGTGGGAAACCAGTCAAGAAAGAACACCCTGAGTAAACCTACCACGAACTCAACGTAACCGCTAAGTCAGATTATACCAGTCTAGCAATTAAATAACGTGCTCACCGGCGTGGGCGC
The DNA here is from genome assembly GCA_901482245.1 of Timema douglasi. Taxonomy (NCBI): domain Eukaryota; kingdom Metazoa; phylum Arthropoda; class Insecta; order Phasmatodea; family Timematidae; genus Timema; species Timema douglasi. The sequence continues at coordinate 59,101 of CABEEJ010001660.1, forward strand.
TTTAATAATAACTTGATATAATGTCTCCTCCACAACACTCACATTACTTTCATAATCATGTTCCATCTTCACACAATATAGTTTCATGAAAAGATGGTTGACAACTTTTTATTTCTGTTAGTTTTAGAAGACTGAACATCCACAGGAAAATACTTATTCGTGATTGAATGTCCAAAACAAAAAACTTTAACCTTGTATTTTCAACATTTCGAATTTCTAAAGCCTTAAAATAGAGTCTGATCTCATTGCTTTACACACTATGGATTCATAAAGTCACACATTCATGATTATTTATTTTATTATTTTATTTAACGTGCCCTTTCTAAACCACTTGATTAAATCATCACACAATAATTTCTATGAACGAGAGCGAAAGAGCCTATCAATTTTGCCTGGAGAGTTATTTTCACACACTTTTCAAGATTATTTTACGAGTCACAGTCAACATGGGACCGACGGCTTTACTTCCACTCCGAAGGAAGTTGTGCTATGGATTTTGACCGCTAAAGAAAACTCCGTCAACCCTGGCTAGACTTGAACACACGGACATCGAGTCCTGAGGCGGGAACTTTACCCCAGGACCACCGAGGTCGACCAAACATGCAAGTAACAATGTTTAGATGTAATTTCACCCCACCCCCTAGGTTCGCGTCACCGCTGGTCCAACACTTGACGCGGTGCACGGGTAGAAGGAAGGATTGGAAAGTGAACTGCTCGGTGCGAAACAAGGAGGTTGTAGAGAGTGGGGAGATACGATCTCCTTGGTGCGGACACAGAGAACACACACACAGAGATAGTACACAGGGGAGAATATGCTGCGAACATAAATAGGTTTATATTTATTGCTTTATGAAATATATAATATGATTAAATATGTTAAGTAAATATAAATAATAAGTAAAAATAAGATAAATATGAATGGAGTAAGAATACAAGCATCAAAGAGAAATCACTAAATAAAAAATATATAAAATATTATCTTAGAAAAAGAGATAAATACACCAGAGAGAGCTCAATATAGGAGAGAGATTACAAACACACGAGAGAAAGATAAATATTTGGTAGAGAAAACAATTAAATGCAAACAAAATTATGAGAGAAATATGAGGGTAAGCGAAAGAAATAAAAAGTAAAAAAATAGGGGGTAGAGTGGGATATGGAAGCTGGATGGTAAAGAGCGAGAGAGAAATATAGAAAGGGCTAGAAAACATCCGAAAGAGTTTAATACATCCACAAGCTAGGGATGGTTATAGAAGAGTGATAAAAATGTAGACGAAAGAGGTGAAAAAAAAAGGGCTCAAATGACAGAGAGTACACAAACATCCTCATATCCTAATGAGCTATCCACATAGTTACAATGATGGAGTAGGTACGGAGAAGGTGGAATTTAGAGAAAGTGTATCCACAATTGCGTGGAAACTATTTAAGAAAAAAATACCTTGGCCAGGATTCGAGCCCATGTACCTTCCCGACATTGACAAATCAGACGAGACTAACACCTTTGTCCACGTGCCCAAAGGTATGGGTCTAAGTTAAATGAGCCATTTAGAGCGACCTTCATTCATTTTCAGGGATAGTCGTTTTACAAATCTAATTCAAAATTGCATATTTCGGATTGTATGTTTAGTTTCAGATGCTGTGTGGTAGGTAGGTTAAGGTAGTTTGTAATTCGTGCGGTGATGTAGTACAGTGTTTAGAGCCCAGCAGCAGTACATCTTTTAATTTAATAAGAATTCACCCGCTTCGGTGGCCACGTAGTCTCACGTGCTACTCTCGTGTTGGACTAGACTGCCGATGACGGGGAAATCAGGTATAGATCCCGGTCGGGTGTACTGAGGGAGGTTTTCGCAAAATGGTTTTACACTCTCCCTCCACGCAAATGTGGGTACATTCTCTCTAAATCCTACCTTCAACGGTGCTTTTAAATTGTAGAACAATTCTCGAAAGTGGAAGCTCACTTGGTGAGCTCCGAATTGTTCGCACCTTAACCACTTTAGCACCACGTTACTTATAAACCTTTGAGTACACTGGTTTTTTTGGTCATTAGTGGTGAATTAAATTTAGCAAAATCAATAGATGATTTTATCTTTTTAATTATATTTTCAAAACATTTGTAGAACTAAAAACTTATTAATTTTTAATGGATTTTTCTCATAATTTGAATGTGAATGGATCTAAGAAAAAAAAATATATATATATAATTGTTAGTAGTTTTCCTACAATAATTTAAGATTCTTAAACAGGTTGGGCTCCAATTTAAGTTAATAATACAATAATATTAATTATTAATCAAAATGAGAGTTGGTTAGTTGGGTAACGATAAGATAACGACCATGACCGAGGTCACTTTAAGTACAAGGAGTACCGTTTAAACTTAGTGGTGGGAGGAATGAGAAGGATAGTTCTTAATAAATGTACCCATACTCTACGAGGAAAAAGGGGTGGGTACCACAGTGAGTATCACGTGGAAAACCAACCAGTAGAATACCCCTCTTCGGGGATTCGAGCCCTTGGTGTTCTCGTCAACCTCAGCGAGTCTACCCGTCATTCAACACAAGGCTGATAAAGGAAGTGCTCTCTTGTCGAGTAACGAGAGAGGTTTAGGAATGTAACGGTGCTGTGACCGACACACACCTCGTAAGACCTCTCGAGGATATTCCTCACACACACACACACACACTTGGGTGCAGGTAGGTCTGAGAGGGGCAGCGTCCACAACGGTCGGACTAGCGGCACTTGCTTGCGATCTTACACAGCCAGCGTGTGACCCACTTGCGGGGGCGAAGCTCACAGGAAGAACCTTATCCGACACTTTGAAAACGTTTAGAGACTTGCTTTCCTGTATTCATACGTTAAGCCATGTGATATGCAGTTGTTACTTTTGAAAGCTAAATTTCTATAAAATATAAATAATTTAAGGGAAGGAAGGGGAATTTGGGGGGGCGGGAGGCATGCAACTGGTTTTCCTCAGCCTATCCATCACATTCAATCACATGCTCCCGCTCCCTCAATCCTCTGGCCCTAATCTTTTGGACTTTGTGTGGAGATATTTAAAGTGTTTTGTGTATCCATCTCCAATAAATGATTTAACAACAGATTCACAATAGTTGAAAACAGTTGTAAAGCTATTGTTACACTGGATATAACACAACCGAACGAGCAGTAGTGAACACCCTCTGGTAAGCTTCGCTCGTGTTCACGTTCGCTTGTGACTCTGACTATTGTCTATTTTTAGGCGAATCATCAAAAGATGTCCGTGTTAGTTCCTTCTCTGTTTTATTTCAGTGTTACTGGGTACTAGTGCAGTTCGAAACAAGTGGTTTAGTTCAGTTTAACCTAGTTTCCTTCCTGCTGTGCTTGTAGTTTTAAATAGAATGGACTGATGAAACGCCAACTCAACTTCGTCATCTTTACTACTCCTTTTCTGTCATGATCCAAACTCTATTAACCTAACCACCACCAAACTTGGGCCAAATTACACCCGACAATCCTGCAGATCCGGGGCTGTTCTCATTTATATCTAGTGTAATTGTGGCATGTAAATGGATAAGGCTGTGTGTGCCAATTGTGTGCCAAAGTAAAATACAAAAAACTGATGGCAAACTACAATTTTTTCTTTGAAATTTTGTTAAAATGTTTGCCTATACTAAAAAAATTTATTAGAATTACGTTGCATTAGTCCAAATTATAATTTTGTTTGTTTTTAACGGTGTGTTTTGGAATTTACCTTGAAACCGATGAAAGTACCAAGCAGTAATCTAGCGGTGGGTTCAAAAACTAAACCTGAGAGAAAGGGTACTTTCAGCGTTCACTATGTTACGTGCTTTGTCACAGTCAACTTTTTCTTAACCTAGCGAAGGCTCTACAAACTAAACCCGATTGAAATGGCACTTTCAGTGGCCACCACGTCATTGGTGATGGCACAAACAACATGCCACAATTGCACCTGTTCAGTGACAATCGTGAGCATATGTGAATGTTACCGAACACATGTGTACGTTCGCTTCAGTTGCGTTCTCGTCTATAACCCCATCTTTCAGAGGATTCGAATAAAGGCAGGAATTTTTCAAAGAGCACGCAACAGTCTAATTCTAAGAGCACGCAACAGTCTAATTCTAAGATGTTAAATTTGTATGGAAATGGAAGGATTATGGGTGGAAAACCTTTTTCTGTGATGAGGTAGTGCATTTGTGCCATATAAACACAAATAACATATCAAATCCATCCTAGTTTTATTTATTGTTTAAATCTCATTGCGAGTGGGTTTTTACAAATTATAATGAGTACTAAAAGATCCCAAGGTTATGAACTTTTTTTGACATACTGTATATATATATATATATATACATATTCCTTGGCCCGTGTTTGTCTCTTATAGAACGAACTAAAAATCTACTGAAGACACATAATATTTGCTCACCTTGTAAGGGTGTTTGTGGAAGAAGACATTATTAAAATCTTGCCACATTATTTCAAGTTTGTAAGCTATGTAGTGTGTCCCATTTAAATTTAAAAGAATATATAGTTGATAGCCTTGCCAAGACCAGTGATATTCGACTCCGTAACCTGGTGTCTGGGAACTCCGCTAGGACCATCGACCTTTGTTGCTGGGAACTAGTCACAAACTATCAGTACAGTCAGTTCACTGTGGGAATAATCTTTTCTGACAGCTCAACAAGCTACGGACCAATTTTCTTAGGAATAATCTTATCTGGCAGTTCAACAAGCTACAGGCCAATTTTAATATGAATAATCTTATCTGACAATAAGCTACAGACCAATTTTCATAAGGGGAATCTTTTCTGACAGTTCAACAAGCTACAGGCATTTTTTTTTAGTAATAACCTTATCTTGAAGCTAGCAGAGCTACTAAATCTACTTTTAAGGTTTCATACGTCAAGTCATGTGAACTGAATCTGCCACTTTTGTTCGATAGTATTAATATCTATATCTATTTATTTGAAGTATTTAATGTGCAATTTCTGAACCGATATTATACCAGCGAACGAGAATTTCTACGAGTGAGAGTGAAAGGACCTACCAATTTTGCCGGTAAAGGTATTTTCCCATACATCCCAGGGATCTTTTACATGCCACAATCTACATGGGACCGACTGCTCAACTTACCCTCCTAAGAAAGTTGTGTTACAGAATTTTATTACTCAAGAAAAATTCGTCGACCCCAGTTGGGTTTGAACCCATTAATATAAGCCATTAAGGCGATCACTTTACCTCAAGACTACCGTGGTCAACATCAATAACTATAGAATACTACTATTATGAGCATATAGTAAAATAATAAAAATGTTGACCGTGTAACGTATGAGTCCTCTAAATATTTGTTCATGCAAGGCTAAGTTATTAAATCCACCTTTAAGATATTCATTAGTCTAACTATATGTTCAACTACTGTATCATCCGCACCGGTGGACACGCGGTCTAAATGTCGAGATCATCTAGATTACCAGTGACGGGAAGGTCTAAGCTTGAATCCAGGCCGGATCTACTGAAGGCTCTTTTTGAGCTATCCGCATATTTACAATCATGAGGTAGAAATAAAATAAATGTACCTAAATTTTCATTGGATGAGAGGGTGAAACCATTCAGTAAAAGCCACCCTCAATACACCTGACCGGGATTCATACCCCGGTCTCCCCAGCTGTCCAGTCTATTGTGAGAGCAATGCCTCGTGTCATGAGGCCGCCACAAGCGTTTAGTCATATAGCTACATTTTACCAATATATATCTAAATAAAAACGTTTTTTGAATATTTGTTTTTGATTAGCCCACCTTTCTACCGCGATTCCCCTATAGTTCCATCGTATGCAACCACACTATACGCCCTTGTGTTCTGTTGTTTCGATTGTTTACTCGTCATGTATTTGTCCTGAGAGCATTCTCTCAGCGAGCCGACTATATACAATTAACTAACCAAGCAGCGAGATCTGTTCGTGTTTCCATGTTGGGGCGAGCGGTGCGGGGTCGTCGTGTTGCTGTCACTAACCTCTTACCAGCAGCGGTTCAGCCGGCACTCCCTCTAGAGTCTAGAATATATATTCTCTAGAAGGTAACTCCACAGACCGGTGACTCGTGCGTCACAAGATGCTTGCTTGCTTTCATTACGATTCTGCGCGTGTTCGATAACCCAGAAATACGTCTTGGGTGGGAGTGAGAGTACTTTCCCCCCCCCCCCCC
>CABEEJ010001660.1:80165-103451 GCA_901482245.1 Timema douglasi
GGGGGGGGGGGGTTAATAGGGGTTTTAGTTAAGGAAGTTAGAATACATCTTGTAGCGTTAGGCTGTCTATCAATGTTTATGGAGAGACAACATCTATATAAAAAAAGTCAGAAAATAAATATAGGCTTTCATTATAAGATTCATTTATATTTAATTGATATTTCAATTCATATCCAGCACTGTTTTCAACCTGTGGTCTAGGTCAGTTTTTTAGTAAAGTAATTTATTTTCCACTACCAGCCGGTTAGGCCTGTTGTAGCTAGCTCCATATGCCTGGACCCTTGGCTCAGTAGATGTAGGCTACACGCTATCGGCCGAGTTAAGGTGTCGGAACAATGCTGCAATTAAAGTATCGTATAATGTCCAATCAGTCGCTTTAGTTCCAATTATTTTTATAAAACTAACTAAACGACTAAAACAATCAGATTTACATAATCGTAAAAAAACAACATAATATTTGAGAGAGGGGGTGGGGGAAAATTATATTATTATTATTATTATTATTATACGGTTTTGTTTACAAACCACTTTTTTAGAACACATCTATATTTACTTCCTCATATAAAGAGAAAATATTGTAATTGTGAAAAAATTCGACCTCAAGATTAAGATGAATCAAGTGTATCTGGAAACTGTGTGTGTCTCTCGATTTGTCTGCCTGTACCTGGTTTCACAACAGAAACGGTTTGATGGGTTTTGTTCAAACTTGTTACTAGACATTATATGGTATTACCTTGGGTCTTTAAAAAAAATAATCTAGCCCTTGAAATAAGGGTTTATTGATTACTATCGAAACTACCCTGGTATTTGTTTTACCACACATAGGGGGTTCCATTAGTACGTATACAAACTTTTATTAAGCTAAAAGTAATGGTAAAGTAAAATTTTCTGGCGGACCCCCCTTAGAAAAATTATCTTTCTAAGCCCTTATTTGAACATATGCTATTTGTTATAAAATATTCAAACAATTTACTTTAAAATTTATGTATAAAGATTTTCAATTGTTATTAACAAGATGTCTGTTTTTATAAATAAAACTGACTTAAAGGTTCTTTAATATAAATCCATTTTTTGAAGCTATACATAATACACAATATGAGAAAGTGTGTACGATTGTGTGTGTGTGTTTGCGAACACCCTGTGGTGGCCACACATTCCAAGCACGTCACATGAAGAGTACCGGGAGACTACCAACACAGGCTTGGCCTCTCCGTGTTTAAACAACAATACGTTCGTATTCCAAATTACGAAATTAGGAGCACGGCTCACATTGGGGGAGACAAAAACCTCGTACACTCACCCACACTATTATTTCAATGATTAGTGACATCCTCTAGCTAACCAGGGCTATAGTACCCATGCCATTATAATAGTATCGCAATTATCTAGTTAGCGACTCTGTAACGAGCGTAAGGTTCGTCGCTGACCAAGATTGTGTGCGTCAGGCATCGAACCTATGAGGCTTTTGTAATACCCGTATCACACGACACTAGCTGCTGGATAGAAGAGGCACTATTTTCGTACTAGTTCTGACACTAGTCTGTGTAATTCGACCAATCAATGCGCGCTGAGACTGTGTGTAGAGAAATGGTATAAATGACGCCGACATGGTCATCGGATGTGATTTTGTTGTTGGCAAAAAATTATTCTAAGTATCCTTGTTTATATAATACAAAATTGCCACAATATGACAATATATTTAATTAAAAACACGTCATCTAAAAACGACAAACTGTGTTCCAGACCCAATTTTAATCTAAATAAACTTGAGAGCATGCCAACCTTGGGTTCGTCTTTCCAGCCAGTCCCGTGTCCATATTATTAATAATTAATGCAGCTGCTGCACCCAAAATTAATCTCTGACGTTTCATAAATACTTGTACTAGAACCCAGTACCAAACCAGCAACGTGTGGATGGTCTAGTCCCGTTTCTATTGTACTAGCTAGTATACAGATATCTAGGCGCTAGATAACACACTTGATTTCTAGCAAGTGTCGTGAGATAGTAGCTTATGTAGGACTCCAGGCTTTAGAGACTTCCAAAATTAACTTTTTCAATTATGTTCGTAAAGCTTTAAGAATTTTTCTAGACTAACGTAAGTTCACACGAAGCTAACAATATTTTTGATTTTTTTTAGCACTGCGTCTTACTAACAGTTCGAATTATACTCCTAAGTACTAAAATTATTATAAATGGATAAGGTTAAGTAAGGATGAATTCAGAGGAAGTGTATTCCATTTGCGTAGAGGGAGAATGGAAAACCATTTTGTAAAAATCTTTTTACACCCAACCAAGATTCGAACCCCAATATTCCCGTCATCTACAGTCTTGTCTATTGCGAGAATGACACTCTAGACAATGAGACCACTGCGGGGGGTTTATGAAATATTAAGCTTTACATATTAAAATGTAATTTGTATAGATTAACAGTAATTCCCAGAGATTGACGGGACCACCAAAAAATTAAAAAATCAGAAATCTTCATGAAACAATCTTAAAAAGGGTTCAAAAATCTCGGACAATATTCAACAATTTCAAATTTGCCAACTAAAAGAATCCCGAAATATTCAAAGGTCTCCAAAACACATCCAAAGCTCTCAAAATAATCTCCAGCAATTTGTATTAACCCTAACCTCCCTAAGCCCTTAACAATTAATCAACAAGGTCCAACTTATCCAACAATCTGCAATAACAAACTTGTGGGAGTATTTAATACTGTATAGTGTGATCAAAATAGATGGCCAGTTTAGAGTGCTAGTTTAGATTTAAAAACAGAAACTGAACAATAATGACCGAAATAGCTATCTTGCCCACGGCAGCAGTGAGAGAGAACTGAGGGTTTAAATGACACGTTGTTCTTCCTGGTAGTGCAACAGTGTCTTATATTCCACTTTATGAGACAACTTCTTATATCGTACCAGCATCAGTGAACTCGCGGACTTAACGTCAAGCTCGTCTTGTTTGGGTTGTCAGTGATGAAGTGATCATGGTTAAAATCCTGACTAGGTGTACCTATACCTTGATTTTCCTACGAACGAACATTTTGAAGCACCTTTTAGAAAATACAAACACATTACTATGTGGCCAACATTAATAACATTTTAATAAATACTCGGTACATTTGTGATTCGGCGACAAGTTAATTCAATACCTTCCTTTACGATTATATAAGTTACTCAGCTATTTTATACGTATGGATCATTTCTAGCAAAAGTGACAACTGCAGATCACACGACTTGACGTATGAATATGTGAAAGTAGATCTATAGTCTAGCTGATTTTGGTTAGAAGAACAGTATCTGATAGTTACTAAAGTTAATACAACCATTTTAATATATTCATACATCAAGTCATATTATCCGCAACTGTCACTTTAATTATTTTTATCAATAACTATAAAACAACACAAATAATAGGGCCTATAATAAAATGTAATCAATATTGATTGCAAATAATTATGTTTGTTTTCTAAACTGTTCTTACATCATAATTCAGGCTGTAGTAACTTTTTATAGCTGTCATACATTTCAATTTATAAGAAAATTGGGATGTAACTCAAGTCTAGAGATAATACTAAACAGCTAGTCCCCCAAGCATTGATTTATCCCCGTGAATTAAGGTGTCAGACTTTATCCTTTACTTAAAAACATAATAAAATACCTCATACACAATTAGTTCTACCCATAACACCATCCAAGGTCGAACTAAGGTCGGTTAATCTATGTAAGTAGGCCACGTTGTTGGTCAATTATTTTTCTGAACACTATCCATTTTGAGAGCAGGTAGAGTTAAAAGCAATCAAAAGTACCAGTTTTATAACAAAATAACACCACCATAGATGGTTCTATCGTTAACTTTCTCCGCGCCGTATTGTGGACAAAGTTTGACCTCAAGAGGCCGTGAACGGGTGACCTTTCTCGAGGGCAATCTCGCGAGTGCTGCGAGGGATAGTGTTCATAAACTCCGAGAATAACAAGTGTACCGTGACGTAACCTGTGATGTCATCCGATAAAGCCAGAAGAGCTTTAACATCTGTTTACTAACATCATCGGTTTTATAATTCGCACACGCTATAATGTCATTACGAACTATTACTTACTCTGTGGCATTAGGAACTCGAAAGTTCGTTACCTCACTCACAAATGAGAGCCATCTCTACCTATCCTTGGTTTGAGGGAAGGCACCAGTACATCGAGCGTAGATTCGGTCGAATATATCAACGGAGCAACATATCCAGCTTCTGGTACTCCCACTCCTGTAATAAACTTCCCCCAGGTAGAATATATCAACAGAGCAACAGATAGAGCTTCTAGTACTCCCACTCCCGTAATCAACTTCCCCCAGGTAGAATATATCAACAGATCAACAGAGCAACAGATAGAGCTTCTGGTATTCCCACTCCTGTAATCAACTTCCCCCAGGTAGAATATATCAACAGAGCAACAGATCGAGCTTCTGGTACTCCCACTCCTGTAATCAACTTCCCCCAGTTTGCTGACTAGCCAATAGGAAATAAGGGATATATTATGACCAAGGCCGTGACCAGCCAATATTTTCGGGGGGAGGAGAGGTGGGTGTTGGTGGGCATATCCCCCAATTGGCGGAGGCTAGGAAAAATCTATTTATTTAAACATCTCTAGAAGCTCTCTGAAGTGTTTTTTTTTATGGCAACGTAACCCCCTAATTTGTACTTGTGTCTTAATTTTGATATTGTTTGAACCATAAATAAAGTCATATATATTTTGTTCATAACATTTTTGGGGGGAGAGGGTTAAACCCCCGTCTACGGCCTTGATAATGACCAAAATATGGAGCTTCAACAGGTTCCAAACTTAGACACCAACATACCAACAGATATATCTTCCGGCACAAACATATTCCCCAACCACTCCCATCATAACACCCCCTCCCCCCTGACTATGCTGGTCGAACAAGAGGAAAGAACATCCCCAAACTTTATTCAGCCCCAGGTAGAAATGAGCAATTGTGTCCTGTTGACGAATAAAATAAGAGGTGTGGGAGGGAATTGAGATAGCGTCAAACCAACAGAAAGACAACTAAGAGTTGTTAGAAAGGGGGCCGGAGAGAGTGGGGAAGGAAGGGTGCGAAACTATCTTATAAGTCCGAGATACTTGACTATCCTAACAATATAATGTGATGAGTACAGCGTATGTAACTCATTATTACGTAACCTCTCCTACTCCCTAATATCTTCAGCCCTTTTCGGACCAAATATCTTCCCAAGCACCTTGTTTTCGAAAACCTGAGTGTCTTTTCGTCATGTATGATGATATACTAAGTTCCACACCCATAGAGAACAACCGGTTAAATTGTTTTAAATATTCTTAGTTGACGAATTATTAACGACAAACTCTTATCTAACCGCGTTTCAGAATATTAACATATTCCCCCCCCCCCCCTTAGCAGTCAGTGCCTTACTACCCGCTAGGGCTATACACGTATGTACAAATTACTAAAACGTGTTAGGGATGACGGTTGAATTTTACAGGAAGTGTACCCATATTTTCATTAGTGTGTGTGGAAAAAAAATCTTCAATACACCCTAACGGGATTCGAACCCCAATCTATCCATCATCAACAGTCTAGTCCATTGCGAGAATAACGCCTTAGACCATGCGGACACTGCAATTTATATATTTTTATTTTCATATTTCATCTCATCAATCACTTAAAACGTGAAGCGATTACTTTCTACCATGATTCCCGGAGTTCCATCGAATTTTTTTAATCTCTTTTTTTAAAGAATGTCCAAACATTTCCAATAATATTCAAAAGGCAAGCTGCAATTTCATAAAACTACAATTTTGTTCGGCAACTATTTCTCAAGTTCTACTAAATAGATTTTTACTTTCTCATATAAAGAGAAAGTATTGTAATCATAAGAATATTGATCACGAGATTATGATGAATCTAACTAGGTTTAATATGACCCCGGACCCAAAAAAGTGGATTTTAAAAATGTTTGTTTGTTCGTCTGTCTGCTTGTCCCTGGCAACGGATCCAAAACAGTTTGATGGATTTTGTTAAAAATTGATACGGTATTTAGATTTTATAGGGCTATACCTTAGGATATTTATGTAATTTTGACCCTATCCCTCAAATTGAGGGTGGTTTAATAATGTTTGATTCTTTTTAATTTCAATCTTTCGAAAATGTCTTTAACGATTAAAAATAATAATCTAGGAGATGTTTGACCTGAAAAATAACCGGGTATATATAGGCCTACGTATTCGATTATTGGGTGAAAATTCGTTAAAGGGCAATTTACTTATGGGTAATTTTCGATAATTCTAATTATTTCAAAAATGGCAATAAGGATTTTGTTTAAAATTGATAAATGTTTGAAATTACAAATAAAAATGTATACTTTTAATTTCATTGAAAAATTCGTTTAATGGTAGATTACTGATATCTGATTTTTAAATAAAATATTTTTAAGATTTGCTTTTAACTATTTGGCTAAAAAGGGGTAGCTGTAAAGTTTTTTAAATTAAAAAAAATTTCATATACGTACATGTATTTATTATTCTCGAAAAAGTTAATTAATAAACGTTCGTCAATGACAAATTTTTGGAAATAGCTGTGATGATTTTGTTTAAAATTGTTATTTGGAAACTATTTTAAATGATAAATAATATTGTATGTTAATTTTTATAACATAAATTCATTTAAAGGGTAGTTTAGGCCTACCAATGAAAGATTTTAGTCAATTTTTAACTTTTCAAATATAACTTTTAAGATGTATCTTAAAATGGGTATTTAAGAATTGTTTGTCAAGACAAATGAGGATATATTTTTATTTTAACAAATAAAACAAATTTGAGGACTATCTATTATTAAATGACTTGATTAAATTTGAGATTTTTTTAAACGCTCTAAGAATTTGTCTAAAGTTAATTAATTGTGAGGAGAGCTTATTGTGATTTAACAAAATATGTTTGTTTTCCTAAGTAAAATTAACTTAAGGGTAATTTACTGAAAACCTATATTAGAAAATTTGGTTCTAAGCTATAATACAATGCCTATATTAGAATATTTGTACGAATTTGTTGTACCATTTATTTTAAATCAGTGGATTTTAAAGACTCTTTTGTGACAGGGTTCCCAATTACGTAAAAAAGTGGTTGAGATTTAAAAAAAAGTCTTGAAATATAGATTTACATTTAAAAAAAAGTCACAATACGTCTTAACTTAATCTGGGCTTTATAACAAACCCCCTGACTTGGTCAAGGACTAGCTAAAGATTAATTTGAGAACGATGTTAAAACCTAGCTGCGCAAATCAGTATAAACTAATACTGATTATGAAAGGACGTTGAAACAATGACGTCACAATCGGTGATTCTTAAAGGAGGCGCCATCACGGTTCCCTACGGGTGTCGCGAAAATATGCGGATATTTATCATAAAATTCAAAAGTATTGCAAAAAAATCTTGTTTTAATAAATATAAATTCTGAGTTTACACAGTACAATTTTATCCACAAATGGGTTTTTAAGGTATATCCCCTTGTTTGGGGGTTTTCCCCCAGGGGATGTATCAAAGGTCCCCCCCACCCCCTTGTAAAGTTATTATTTTTACTAACGTTAGGTGGTCTGTCTTTCGACAGGTCCATTGCCTTGTCCAAATTGAGTCCTCCAGCAGCTTCCTTTGTTATATCCTGAAACTTTATCTTCTTTCCTTGTTTGTCATACATACATCAGTTGCATTTTCGGTCTTCCTGGTCCCTTTCTCTCTTCCACTTTTCCTTCTACAACTCTAAGACATCACTCAATAAGCCATTTCTCCTCGTAATGTGAGCCATTCAGTTGGTTTCTTATGGTAGGTGCATTTACCTTATTTCAGCATGAGAGTACGTTGTTTTTTTTGTAATTTTAATTAGGTACTTCTCGGTGCGTCCAGATTTTTCTGCGAAGCAGTGGTTCTGGAACGGGTTCAACTCAGCCTCGTGGGGACAAATGAGCATCTACCTGAATACATAAATAGTGGATCCAGTCTAGAAAACTGAGATTAACGGCAGAAGGGTTCAATGTGCTGACCACATGACTCCTTATACCCGCAAATGTTAGTACTACCATCATTAACAGCGGCAGCCGCTCGGTCAATATAGCTCGCTTCGGGCTCACGCCATGGAGATTTTAAAAATGTTTTATGTATAACAAGTAATTTTCATGCATACCCTTTTTCCCAAATGAAGCAAATGCTGGATCTGCCAATGGAGTAGGAAGGACTACTCATTTTAAGGACAGTTCCGTTCGAAAGAGCATCTTATTTTATTTCCTAATTTTTGGATCAAGTGTAGTCGGCGCGCCGCTCCCGCATTCACTTTACAGTCGTATTAATATTCATATATAAAGCGGAGCTATTAAAGAACTTCATATCCATTGATAAGCGGTGATCAATCATAAATGCCAGCACGTCATATATTTATGACTATAATCGCCAGATAACTTGTTCACCATTCGTGGAAACAAACATGTCAGATCATCAAATAGTTGCCCAACATAAAACTCCCAAAACATAAAACACAATCAAAGATAAATAAGCCCTAAGCCTGCGCTCCATTAAATTATTATTATTATTATTATTATTAGCGCTGCATCTTACTACCCGTTTGGATACGCATTTACGCTAATGTGTAATGGTAGGGTGATTGTGAGATGAAATGAAGGTCCTACAGTTTAACGTGGAATCCGAACCACGGTGGAGGCCTGGCATTCCCCACATTAACAAGATGTCTTGTCAGAGGTGAAGGAAGGGTTTGGTAATCAGATAAATCTGTGCCGGGACCGAGGATCGAACCCCGGCCGCCAGCACAGAAGACGCTCCATTAAAAACCTGCGATGTTTTTAAATATCCAGAGCGATCCGGCACTCTATTAAATGTTAACGAGAATACAGCGAGTAAATATGGCCTCGTCCCACCACCAAATGACACTTTTCTGACACAAGTTTATTTATTACACTTACCGGTGACCTGGCGGTCTAGGGGTAAGGTGTCAGACTTCTGTGCTGGGGGTCCGGGGTTCAATCCTCGGTCCTGTTACAGATTTATCTGATTGACAAACCCTTCCTTCACCTCTGACAAGACGTGTACTAATCACAACTTGTGAATGTGTGGAATGGCAGACCTCCACCGTAGTTCGGATTCCACGTTAAACTGTAGGTCCTCCATTTCATCTCACAACCACCCTACCATTGCACATTAGCGTAAATGCGTATAATCCGAACGGGTAGTAAGACGCGGTGCTAATAATAATAATAATAATAATAATAATAATAATAATAATAATAATAATAACCAGTAGTGACGCAGTTTAAAGCAAGCTCGAAACAGGGAACATAAAGGTCCAACCAAAATCGGTGGACGTAATCTAATGTGAAGCTTATTTAGTCTGGTTCGCTGTCGACGGAAAGGTTGGGTTCGAATCCCAGTTGGATATACCGTGGAGTGTTTTCTCTTAATGTTTTCCCACACTCCTTTCACGCCGATGAGGGTGTGTTCAATTCATCCCGCTGGGTAAATAATTTAAATGCGTTACATCGCGAGGCAGGACTTTTTTTAAAACACAACAAAGCTGTTTTTTTATGAAACCATGGAAAAAGCAACATTTCCTACAACTTGGCAAATCATGTCCAAAAATATACGGTAGTGTGTGAATCCTCATGTTCATGCTAACTAGTGTTTTCCCCCAGGAAAAGTGATATTAAGAAAAGACTTACTGATGAGTGATGAGCATCTGTGTTCTCTCCTGTGAATCACCTCCTCACACTTTCACTCATCTCACACTCACTCCATCATACAAATCTTCTGATCGAACTTAAAACATACTAAGTCTCTTAGGTGTTTGTGATTGCTATACATTATCAATGTAAATAAACTTATTTATGTCAGTCTATTATGTAGGTTTATTTTTTTAAACGAATTTTGAAGAAATATTAATGAATTAAAGTCTTTGGCCCACTAAATGTTTTAAATATTTTATTTGGCCCTCTAGTAGGTAGCCAAAGTATGCACATCCGTGGTCTAAATCAAAGTTGTATCTACACGCTGTAGTGATAAAAATATTCTCACCTCACCAAACTTCTCATATATACGGATGAGAAATATAGAATTTCAGAGGAAATTTAGTTTATTCACATTTGACACTAGAAAATCTCAATATTTTGGCCAGAGTTTCATAAATTGTCACCACATATAAAGAGCATGCAGACCTGTGGTGTTTAAAATTAGATTTGATAACCTTTATAACTGTCGTAAAACATCCATAAGTCGTTTATGGACTTAGGACTGACGACTTGATTCTTAAACTTTTATTACAGGCTCAGAAAGGAAACAGACCAACCCACTCTCCCAATGACAAGATAACTTAAAGCGAAGATGGGCATACTTTATGAAGAACTAGAGCAGCATTCGCGTGCTGGTAGGACGGAAAACTACAATGTACAATGTACAATGGCTGTGATCGAACACGGACCTCCTAGATTAAAGGTAGTAAGACACCCCATGCAGACACATTTTCCGGCCGCAGAGCACTTCACACTTCCACTAAACGAATGGGCTATTAGTTATTTTTAGTTAATAATGTCTAAACATGTGTTTTCTCTCTCTCGAAAGGATTTGGTAAGCATCTGCTTACTAATTTAATAGTTCAGAGTTCGATCCCGGCAGATCAAAATGTTGATTATAGTATTTAGAAATTGAGTTTATTCCTTCTCACTACAAGGTAAATTAGCGGAACGGAGTACATTTTCTTTGTTTGGCATTGATATTATTAGGAAAAGCTGCTAATAGACAGATCACTGTCACAAAAAGCACAACAGTACGGATTTTAATGCCAAGTTGGTGGATGAGAAAGAAAAAAGACGTATTTTTATTGATTGATTTTTCAAGTACTAAACACACAAACTTATTAATAACTGGGACCATCTGATGACCAGGCACCAGAGAAATGCGTTTTAGTAAAGTTTAGATTCGGACACGAGCCATTGACTGGTTAATTAGATGAGTCAATAGCACATCTTTCTACTAAGCTAAAGAGTAATGGCTTCGAATCCCAACACGGCAAGAAAAGTGTATCTCAGGTGAAATAAGGGGTTTCTCCTTTTCGGCGATAAATTGAAGGCCTGAGGACTGTGTGAGATGTTTGTTCTAGAGTAAAGTTAGTTTGTAAGCAGGGTTACAATGTATGGGATGGTCCAGTCTGACGTTAAATACCCCTAGAAAAAACGCAAAGGAACCCTTTTTGAGAGTCACAAAGTTGTTTATCCTCTAAGTGTTAACGTTTAGGTTGGAATGAAATGTAACGCGAATCAAGGTCGATAATTTTTCAGTTTTTTATGAAAACTAATATTTTTTGACCAAAATAAATGAAATATTGTTCAAGTAGATACATTTAATTTAATTTTCTACAAATAGTTATCTCAACCGTCTTTGGATGAATCAGCTATAATAATCGTGGAATTAAACCAGGATGTTTTTTTTTTAAATCAAGTATTTTGTAATTTGACTAGCACTCTTTCTCTTAGTTTAAAATGTTTATATTTAAATGCCACATAACTTATACTAAATATTGGCAAACCGTTGAGATAGCTTATAATATGTAGAAAATTAAACAAAATGTATTGACTGAAGGAATTTTTGTTGTTGTTGAAAATAACATTAGTATAGTAAAATAGTGTCTTTTCTTACATTTAACCCCTTGATAATCAAGCCTGTTCATATTTTTCTTATTAGCTACTGTAAACTTATCACTTCTTTGGTTTTACATGGCAGCTAGCAGATAGTATCAGTAATGCCAACATGGTCTGAAAGTAACTTTTGTCACCATATTTGAAAATAATTATTATTTACTAATTACTACTATTATCATCAATAAAAATATTATCAAAGACTCTTAACAATACTTCCCCAAAGATTACCGTTTAATTTTATTTTCCAATATCAAATTTAAGAAAAAAAGTCTATTAAATTCATTCTAGTTTTTCTTTTAACTCTTGTGGCAATTACAGGTTAAATAGAGCGTGAAATTTTACATTTAATGATATTATTTTAAGTTATTTATATTTTTATAATCACCCTAGCATATCTTTAACATAAATAAATGGTTTGTGATAATAAGGAGGGAAAATCAAACAAAATGTTTGTGAAATAATATAAAGTTTAAATTTTATAAACACGAGTATTAATATAACTCGCCGTCCAACCTGTAACAAGTTCCTCTACGTCACGAACTGGCAGCATAGCTTCTATCTCGTGGCCATATCTGTTTTAAGCATATAAGGCCACTTTTAACGTTCTCTTGCTTTTAATAATTAATTAGAATTAAACAGCAAAATAAAACTTCAATACTAAACAAACAGGTATTCTCATAACCAAAATCTAACAATTTTAAATATACATCATATCAGTAAATTATCGTATAAAATATAGTTAATAAAACCACGTGCGTGAGTCAACAAGTTGAAGAACAAAATATTTTATAGTTGAGTACTATTGATTTGTATTTAGGCGTGTCTATGCAACCGTTAATAATTTTATTACAAATTTGAATAATAGTGTCTTTTTTAAAATATTAATTCGGCTACTTAGTAATCTGTGTGTTCTTATGTGAATATTATTTTTCTGTGTGAGCGTGTTATCCTTGGAAAATAAAATGTTTTTAGTGATCTTTGAATAATTATTTATCTAATATAACATTAAAGTGTGTGATAAAAAAATCGAGTGTTTCTCAGTGATCGATATATAATATTCGAAAATTTAAGTGTATCAAGACTATAAAATAAATCTGTTAGCCCCAAGATAGTGTTGTGTTGCCCTCTAGGCTAAACCTCGAGTTTTAGGATTATAATATTCCAAAAAAATCTGTGAAGTGTTATAAAAAATACTTGCGAGTATTTATCCAGTGTTGATTAAATAAATACCAGGCTAAGACTTTAAGTTATTGTATTTTTATTAAAGACTTTGCTACAACTGTTTAAGAGGAGCGAATCTAAAATAGATTTTTGTTAATTCTATATTGTGTCCCGCACAGCGACGTTGGTAAGTTTGTTTGATTATTAATTGTCTTTTACAAAATCATGAGTATAACAGTAATTTATCATAGATTTTCGTACAAAACAATTCTCAAGTTTTATTCATGGTTCTTTAATTTCATTTTACGTTGTCCATGATTATGATATTTTTATACCGAAACATGTCGGAAGAATATAAATCAGTATCATTCTAATGGGTGATTATCACAAGGAGTGATGGGACTGAACCAAGATAAGCCTTAGATTTTATACATAACCTTAAAATAGAAATTATATATTTTATAAACGTTTTAACTAGAACATTTTCATTACTTTATTAAACCTTATTGGGAGATGCTAACCCATTAATTCAATTTTATTACCTAATTTACAAAACTGTTGATCTCTAAACTTTGTTTTTGTCCTTAATTTGTTGTATCCAAGTTTTGTAAATACATTTTAATATGTTATATGTGTATTTTAGACTTATCGTCAACCCATGTTTTGATTCAGTTGATGTTATATCACTTTATTGAAAATTTTTATATGAAATTTTGTAGCTAATTAAAAGCAAAATATAATCAATCTTTTGAATATTAAAATTCACTTAATTCATATACCAATTTTAAAACTATCTAATTCATTCTATTGAATATAAATATATATATATATATATATATGTATGTATGTTATAGCCAGAGCCCTGCGTTTGTGGAGTTCGCGATAACTCGCGAATGTTAAATATGGCATTTTTTCTTTCAGATGTTCACATTTCAGGTTACCCTGATTGCAAATATATGCTCAGAATTGTCGCGATAATTCGCGAAATCGGCGTTTTAGCGCGATATTCGCGATTTTAAATGATGTCCGCGATAATCGCGATTTAGTCGCGATTTTCGGCATTCGCACTAATATTTAAAAATATAGTCACAATTTTTGTGAAGTAACAAGATGATTTTTGTGTAATATTTTGTCTTTGTGACTTGTACATACTTTTCCCGGACCAGCTGCCGCTAAATCTTACTTTTTTAATAAGTTGACAGCACATTTTTTTGTGGACTAGTGTTTTTTACCGTTTTGTCCAAACAAAATGTAATTTTTGGTTTTCACTTCAATATGTTTAGTTTACCTGTTTCAAACATTGTCCTGGAAGTCTAGTTTTAACCCAACAAAGTCACCTTAATCACGAAAGTTTGGTAAAAACAATTTTTTTAACGCTTTTGTCTTAATTCGATAATTTCGTCGCAAAAATAGGATTTTTGTAAGTCACCGCTTATTCACCGCTTTTGGGAAACTTAAAAACGAAATTGGGCTTTTTTATTCACCATAAAAGCAGGGCTTTGGTTATAGCTATTACTGAGTTTTCTATCTAAGTCTTAGCTTTATTACCACTCCTTACTTTAAACTACTTTAGAATGTTTTCTAATATGGTGTAATACTGTTAAAAAGGTTTATGGCAGTGGCTTTTTTAATATGTGTAATACTACACATTCAGATTTTTCACATTTATAATGTTGTTAATAATATTATTAACAAAAAACTATCTGTAAAATAAAAAATATATAAAAAATATTTATTTATAATAATAAAAACTAATATGCGATTAAATGCTAAATTAAAAACAAATATATTCTAGAAAAAAAAATTATAATAGGTCATCAACATATCAAGGTCAACAATAAATAAAAAATAAATAAAACAGTCATATAGGTTTCTTGTATAGACCTAAAATTTGATTGTCAGAAGTGACAGCTGCTAAACACAATTTTTGCAGATCATGTGGTTCGGCGTAGGGATACATAATTTGGTCTAGTTACTTTTCAGAGCTGTCAGCAATCAGCTGCGAGCTGTCAATCAGCACCAAAGAAGCCATGGGGCTACTGTAGCAATATGAAAATTAAAAACTAATTTATAACGTGCGTACAAACAAGAATTATTAATAAAATACTGACACATAGCTCTTTTTACATAATTGGACATTTATGGTCAGAAAAAAGTTTGTTGTCATAAAAACTGCAGATACGGGTTTTTAATTAACTAACGTTCCCGCCCACCCAACCTTAAACTCAAAAGTTACTATCAGCTGCTTTATCCAAGCATATTACAATATCCATTTTCGGCGAAAGTGTGAAATAAATTAAGCTTTAATCCGAAAACTTAGCTCAGTCGGCAGCGTGTCTTTCTAATAAGTTGAGGGTCCTGGGTTCGATTCCTGGCATGGCCAAAAAATTTATCATCGGTGAAATGTGGGTTTCCCCTTCACAGCGATGAATTAATGTCCAGGGAGCTGGATGTTGTGTCTGTTCTAGATTTAAGTTAGTTTAAAAGTCTTGTGCTGATATAATCAGTCGGTTCAGAAAGTGCACGTTAAATACCTCAAATAAATGAAAATGAAAAATGACGCTTTACGCCTTTGATCTCTCTAACGACGGCAGAGTCGAGAGTTAAGACCACCAGAATATTCCGTCATTCGTTTCGAACTCACCTCGCGACCATCACTGGCGGAGTAACACCTTCCTGTCTACTGAAAAAGCACGTCAACTCAAGTGCACATGCAAGAAGCACTACAAGTGAAATAAATATGGCGGAAGGCTACTTGTAAGAGCGTCTGCCAACGAGGAATGGGGACACATGTGACATAAGATGATGATGATGATAATAATAATAGCAAGCACACATTTGTAGCGACGTTGCATGACAGTAGAGACCTCATGCTCGACGACACTACTTAGAAAGTGAGCATCGGGACAACAATGCTGACAACTTTTGTTTACAATTATATTATTCACTGCCCGAGCCACACCAGTGGGCCCGCGGACAAAGGCGTCAGTCTCATCTGATCTGGTTTGACGGTGACGGTAAGGTTGGGGTTGGAATATCGGCCGGATGCACCGAGGATTTTTATTCTTTTTAGTTTTATATTTCCCTTCCACGCATATGCGCGTGCATTTTCTTTTTTAAATATGCACAGGGGTAAGAAAATTCAAACATATTTACTGGCGGCCAACAATGATAACATGTTAGTAGGTATATTATGTGTGTTATTCTATATGTATTGGTAATATCTATCAAAAGTGACAGCTGGAGATAACATGACTTGTACTAATATATTAAAATTGTTTTAGTCACTTTAGTAACTAACTTCTACCGTTCTTCCTACCAAAATCATACTAGAGTAATAAGTGGGGTCCGTAAAGGAAAAAAATTACCCATCCTTGTGGCTATGGGTGGTCTACCACAAGTTTAAGGACCCGTAGTAATAGTTAAAATAAATAAATTTACAGGTAGACAAGTTGTAGCACATTCAATTTATGTATTATGTTGCATTACATTTTAATCTGTATAAATTATCTCCATGTAAATTTAATTTTATAAGTTATATACTTTTCACTTGACTGGTTTTCTGAACCCTATACCAATAATATTGATCATTTTGTTATTAAATAATTACTTTTCTTATATTAAATAGCAACTAGATTTTAATATTACGTTCTTTAATATATTGTTCATCCCTTACTCAACTAATAAAATGTTTTCTAAATGGCTGTATATTTAGTTTCAATGAAGTACAATCTTAGTTAGTTATTGTCGATCGTAGAGCATTGCGTGGTGAACGCGGTCAGCAGTTAGCCAGCCAGGTATCCTATGAGACTTGATAAGGGGGGGACGGGGGACTGGGTGGTGTGACCCAGTAAAAACAACCTTAAACATTCCAGATATGGCAGGCGGTATCCAGAGCGTGAGTCACATCAATAGGCCTGGGGAGTGTATCGCAACACAATGACTTGAGTGGACCGTGTGGCCTTGTACACACACGCAGTGGCGTACACAGAATGCATTCTAAAGAGGGGAGGGAAGATCATCCACCCCCGCCACGTCCTACTAGTTGCCAACGCTATACATATACATAATAAATTATGCTAATGAAATAGGAATGAGGAAATGTACCCGATTTTGGTGGAGCGAGAGAGAGGGAAACCATTAGAGGAGAGGGGGTGGGGGTGGTACCTACTGGGACTTAGGCCCTGACCTACCCGTGCCAATCAAACCTGACTAGATCAGCTGGAGATGTAAATATTCGCGTCGCCCCTATCCTTCCCGCCACCTACATCACTGTGACCTCTAATCAGGAGTCGAACCGAAATACTTATCAGTTCTGGTTCCTGTTCTCCAAACAAGATTTTAAAGTTTCCGGTTCTAGAAAAATAAAAGTTTAAAAAATGATACAATTACCTCATAAAGTGAGAAGAGGTTTTCCTTATATAGATATATTCGCATATCGCATCCAATGTCCTTTTCCTGTGTTTGTCCTTTATTTAATTCCTTTTACATGTTCCTACTTAACGTTCCTATCATTCTTTACAAATCTCATTTTTCTTCCTTTTGTGTTTTTGGTTTCCTCTTTTAGGAAGTTGCGCTGTGCGTTTAACACTCCCTCCTGATGAGTTCCGATAGAATGAAACCTAGGTCGGGGGATTTGGCGGTAACGACCCATTTTCTTCAGAAGCAGACATTATCTCTTGTCCATTGGCAGCAGTGTAAAGTGTTAACCGTGTTCTTCTTTCACTGTAAAAGACATATTGTGTTCGTTCCTTTTATAAATTATTAAAATAGAAAAAGGTTAACTATTTGAAAGAAAAAAATAATCACACAATGGCTTTGTATGCTAAATAAAATTCAAATTCAAACTCATTTATGTTGTTAGTGTAGGTAGCTGATACCTAGCCCCCAGCAAAAGGTTTTTATTTAAATGGAAACATTGGCTGAATTTCTTATTAGAATATAGGTGTGTGCGAAGTAAGCTACATTTTTTAAATTCTAAGCAAACTCGAATCGAATATATAAATATTCTCGAAGCTTAGTTGAATTTATAATATTTTTGTAGTTGTCTTATGATTGGAAAATATTATATTGTATTTATTTATATTACTTCAAGCACTAAAATTACTCGGAAAAGATTTCATTGCACAATTGTTTGTAAGATTTTGTTTTAATCTGATAAAGCAAGTTACTATCCATCACAACATGAAATTCAATTCAGATTTTGGCCATATGGACATTAATTTGTAATGTCCAACCCAGATTGAAAATAATATACGTGTTTCTTCAAAGCCGGAATATGTTTCGAAGCGTCAAAGCTGCTGTTAGTTTCGAAGCCAATTTGAAGATTCGAAGCTACGCGCACCCTTATTATAGCCTTTTTTTAATTGATAATATGATATATACTACTGAGCAAATAATTATTGTTTCCTAATTGGTTGACATTAGTGATTTTCCGTTAATGTTTGCAATAAAAAACTTTCTGATAGCTGTCACCTTCACCCCTACCGAAGATGAGTGGCTAACTTAAGTGATATTTTTTTAAATAAAACAGATTTTTTGGGGGGTTGGGTAAAATCATAACCCTTGTTAGGTGTGATAGTAAAAGTATTTAATATCCATCCTTATTATTATTGATATTATTTGTGCTTCTTATTCCCTGACCAGCTTATCCGTATATTCACATTAATGAAATAGGAACGAGGAAGGTAAGAATCCGAATGGAAGTGTTTGCGCATTTCCATTGAGGGAAGCCAATAATTTGAAGAGAAAATAACTCTGTACACCCACCCAGAATTTGAACCTAGAACTCCCCGACACAGGAAAACCAGTGTCTTTATCCGCGTGCCCAAAGACTTTTCATACCTGTACCCAAGACCACTTATACAAGGCCGTGCAGTTTCCAGGACTAAAAATATTCTATTATGTAATTTTTAAAGTGCAGATGTTCTGTTTTACACAAGAGAGACATACAATTTTAACAAATACGAGTTTTTAGGTATATTAAAGGCGGTTAAGGTCACGCCTTTTTTTGTGTGTACATTTTCTCTTTCCCCACGCTGTGTTTGGCCCATTCAATAGTTATATTTGAAAAAACAAACAAACACGTGTTCAGTGTCGTCAATATTCTAGCCTACATTCGACGCATGAGGCATTAAAACACTTTTAAATTCCCCCACGATTATTAATATGACCTTGAAAAGTTAAGCTACGCTTTACAGCTAATAAAACTAGAGCGAACAAAGACTATATAACCGGCAAGTTATTTTACGAAAAATAAATCTACAGCACTGTTGTTAAACGTTGAAGTCTGGGTTTATGATGTATCGAATATATTTAGATGAAATTTAACAATAATATTTGATTAAACCGTTAAAGAACATCTACTTCCTACCTCAAATGAGTATAACGTCAAAGATTTGTATTGGGAATAATGCTTTGAAACTTAGGTAATATTATTCAATTAGGTAATATTTATACAAACAAACAAATATATGCTTTAAAATGTCTAAATTAAGTAATATTATTAACAACTCTTCCACAACATTAATAATTACTTTTCTCAAAATTGTATATATAAGAGATGGATTCGTACGATGACAACATACTCTATTGATTACAATGAGACAAATTCATACAAGTTAATAAAACTAAACGAGAATTTCTACAGTCATTAGAATTTCAGTCAAGATGACATACACAGCAAGAGCGTGGACACCTGTTAATCATATACCCGTGT
This sequence comes from Timema douglasi, assembly GCA_901482245.1. NCBI lineage: Eukaryota > Metazoa > Arthropoda > Insecta > Phasmatodea > Timematidae > Timema > Timema douglasi. The sequence goes on from CABEEJ010001660.1 coordinate 99,758, forward strand.
TAGATTATACAAATATAAACTACTCACGTGTGTGTCTCGAAAGAACACCGACTATGTTTCAAAACACGTAATATTATTATTAGTTGCGGTAAAAATCCAACGGAACAACACACCATTCACTCCTAACAACACAGTACACTTGAGCAACTGAGCAAGTTCCTGGCTGTGGCTGCCGAATGGAACAGGTAGGGAAAGTCAAGACAGTGCTCAGGTGAGAGGGGAGAAAACCAAGACTCAGCTGGTAACACTATACTGCTTGCTACTAGACAGATTAAAAACATTCGCCACCTTCCATTTCTTACAAACATTAATCTATACTTTTACTTTCTCTTAACCCCTCGGAGAGAGAATTATTGTGATCGTAAAAAAAAAGCTCGAGATTTTGATGAATGTCGACGTTTCATGACCCAATGAACGTGAAAAAGTGGTTTTCCCGAAGCTGTCTGTCTGTTATCTTGACCTAGAGCCGAAACCACTGTACCATTCAGGCTAAGAGATATGGTACACAGGGGTTTTACAAGGTTCTCGAGAGGAGGTTTTGGAATTTTAAATATCTAACCCTAAATTTAAGGGTAGCTTATTGAAGGGGTAAAAAGAGAAAAAAATCAATTTTCTCAAACTCTGCTTTAACAATTATTTTGATAACATTTTGTACCTAGACACTGTTTAACGTTACAAACAAAATAGAAATGTTCATTTTCCCATGAGAATGACTTCGAGCAGAAATTTCCAATTTTGATCATACCTCCAAATTACTTATCATTCTAAAGATGTGGTACTCCCTATTAAATATAAGAATCTTGAATTGAAATATATTTTATAACCCCAAGATTTGTTGAGCTATAAGCAATATATATAAATTCAAGTCTCCGAAAATGAATTTGATTGTTATGATCTTTGTTGGATTCAATGTTTCTGTAACAGTGTATACAATTTCATGTGTGCTCTTTTATGTTTTGTTTCTGTAACAATGCATATAATTCCGTCATTTTAAGATAAAAGAAAACTAAGATATGTGCGTTGCATCAAACCATTTATTATAAGTTATTTAAATTAACAAACAAAAAGGATGTTGGTGGCAAATAATAAATATAATATTACGAACAATATTAACTATTTTTTTTAAATTAACCCTTATTTGGGACAGGCTATAAAAATTTATTTAATATTAGTTTAGTAGTTAGTAGCTCAGTACCATACTTTAAATTTTTTAAATCATTTATCAAAGTATTCAAAAATATGAATCATCTTGGCTATCAGCTCATTCGATTTGAAACGTTTGGTCCCAAATAGTTTAATATAGTTTGTAAAATAAAGGCATTCATTCACATTTTTACTTTGCAGCCTCTACGCGATTTTAAAATAAATGATATGGGATACCAGACATTCGTATCTTTTATCTGAAAATAGAAACATTTACTAAAAATTCGTATGATTTATAAAATAAAATAATATTGTGAATATATATATATATATAATTCTCCTAAGGTTGTATATAATATATATATATATTATTTGTTATTTAGCTGAGTTGCACGAGAAACCTTATCTCAGGACCACTGGGTTTAAACACATGATTAGGAAACCCCTTCTCTTTGCCTGTCCGGTTGCCGTAGCAATATTACATGATACAACAAGAAGCTGGTTGATAATGCTTGGGGTAAAACACACCTGTATTTTATATAATATTGTAATGTAACAAAATTAATAGTTGTCATGAAATAAATAAATAAACTATTTTATGTTATTTGTTTGGTTATTTATGTACTCTGAATTTTAGTCTTATCAAATCCTGCCTATGGAGCTCCGTTAATTTACATATCTAAGGTAACATAATTTTCTTGAAACAAAGTTATAATTTTGGTGTTTGTAAATTTTATATTAATATGTATAAACTTTGTTTTGTTAACAAGGTATTGATTACTATACCATAATTTCAATTAAAATTAATAAGTAGCATTGCTGCTCATAGTTCCATTATCCTTTTTTGTAAGTTATCTTAAGATATAGTCACTAAGTGACTGATTAAAATTGTAGCAATAAAACAAAAAATTGGAAACTTCTCACCCAAAGCCATTCTGTAGTTGAAAACTACATATCTTTATATTTAATTAAATATATGAATAAACTTCTCACTTCCACTTCAAGTTAAATTCAACACTCTTGTGTAAATCTTTTATAGTTCAAAATTGTAATAACTTGCAATACTGTGTCCCTTTTTACCTCTTGATTGGGAACTTAAACACCTCAGCTTTATTACCATTTTAAAAGCGACGCCCAACATAAAACAAAAACTAATCGTCCCTTTCAATTCTTAAAAACAAAACAAAAGCAACTTTCCAAATACACACCAAAGAGGTGATACAATTTAGAACTAGGAATATTGCTAGAATAGTGACGTACGGATGAGAGGGTAAAGAAAGCTCAAAAGTTATTTTATTTGGGAAGTGAAAATAAATAAATTCAATGTTGGCACAACTGTACGTACATCAACAGAATAAGAGGCAATAATATATATTTTGTTACTCTAATTAATTGTAAATGTGGTTTATAATTAAAGGGGATGGTTTTCTTTGTCACAATATACATTGTTACCAATACACTCCTTTAAAGAGCATAAAAAAACAGTTACAGAAATATTGAGAAAATAACAAAGATAATGGCAATTCATTTCATATTTCAAATTGTTCCCTAAAAAATATAAGTGTTTTCTTATAGCTCAGAAACTATTGATTTTATAAAAATATATTTCAAATAAAGGAGTTTTGTATTTAATTCTTAATAGCACTGGTACTACAGTTTTACAATGATAAGTTATTTCGTAATTAAAATAGTGGCGGGGATATGTCCAAAATTGGAAATTTCTGCTTATGTAAAGTACCTCAAAGTAATGTTCATGGGAAAACGAGGATAACCATTTTGTTTGTAATGTTAAACAATGCATAGATACAAAATTTAATCAAAATTGTTAAAAAACTGTTTTTGAAAAAAATCTATTTTTATCTCTTTTTAACCTTTAGTAAATGACCTTTAATTTTATGGTTAGATATCTAATCCCAAAAAAAAAGGCTTGGGAAAATCTTGTGAAAACCCTTGGTATTAAGTTTCAGCAAAAAATACTTTTCGGGTTCAGTGGGTCACAAAACGTCAACGTTTATAAAGATCTTGAGCTAGATTTTTTTGAAAATCACAAGAATTCTATCATTAAAGGGTTGAACCAAAGAGCATAAGTCAAATAACATACACTGTTACAGTAATATTAAGAAGGAAAGAGGAACATCTTTGTCTACCAAAGAACATAAACATGAATAAAAATATTATGTTTGCCTATAACTCGGAAACCATTTGTTTTATAAAAATATTTTATGAATAAAGGCGTGTTTTATTAACAGTACTACGGCTTGATAATGATAAGTTATTTTGTATATCAAAAAGATGTAGAGATGTGTTCAATATTGAAAATGTATGCCTATGTAAAGTACCCTCAAAGTCATTTGCATGTGAAAAAAAATTCCATTTAGTTGGTGATGTTAAACCATTCCTAGATACAAAATTTAATCAAAATAGTTAAACCGATTTCGAGAGTTTTTTCTCTTTTTGTTCTATAATAAGCTAGCCTTGATTTTAGGGTTGGATATCTAATTCCAAAAAACTTGCACCCTACTTAGTAAAACTAAGGAGGGGGGGGGGGGGG